>SNQJ01S0020891.1:23679-73014 GCA_010110895.2 Picea sitchensis
AGATCAATATGTGCTTCTAATAATATACCAATACAAGTATGTTACATCATCCATAAACCATGTGTCAACAATACTACTAACAAGTGCCTCCAACCATGTACCAAGTATGTACCAATCATGTATCAACTACTCATCAACTATGAGTCACTCATCAAGATGTACCAACATCATCAACTATACACCTCATGTATGTGCCAACTCATCAACTACTTGTCTGAAACATGTACCCAACACGTACCTCAACCAAAATCCCTCATCAATTTCATCATCAAAATATGATTTGTAGCTCTGTAATAGACCTGGTGTATATGATCACATACCTGCAAACCTTCCTTAACTTTAACAACAAGAGACTAGCATTTTCATCAAACTTGACTTTAGTCTCACATGACTAGTTTTGGATTAGTCAACAACCCTAACTTGAAATAATCATAGCTATGTACCTGTACTGAATAAAGATATGAAAATAGTACACAATGTTCTTTAGTGTGTTTTATGCAATTCTTGTCGGTGTCACTACTTGGAACCTCTCATAAAAGGAGTTATAGCAAAAATGACATACCTTGTTGAATTCTGACTTATTCTAGAGAGAAAACTTGTAGAGAGTACCCCACATGGAATATTTGTTGTATGGATATAAAATTTTTACACAGAATACTTCAGACTATACTCTAACCAACACTTTTTTTCTTACTTAATTTGGATCTGTTATGAATAATCTATGATGTTTTTACCTGAAACACCTGTTTTAGACTAGTTTTAGGACTAGCCACAAACCCTATTTTCCACGGAGTGTCACTCCAAAAATACAACGTCCTACAAGATGAAATTTGTACCACAACTACTTGGATATGTTTTCTCAATGGCATGTCAAATGCATTTTCTAATTCATTCTATAAAAAAAAGTATTGCGAAAATAGTGATATGACTTGTAAATAACATACCTTAGAAAGCATCATCAAAAAAATTTACCCCCCCTTGAATTTTGGCCTTCTTTACTTCACCTTCTCTCTGAAATTTGGCTTTGATATACTTTGGTTACCTCAGTCACCTATATATATTCAATATTCTCAAGTTTGATATGAAATGAGAGAGCCTCGCCTCTTATTTATAATTTCATGTAGCTTCCTCAAGGGGTTACCTTTTAACCATCTTAACCCACTTTCCTTATTTTAGGGTTAACCAACTTCTAACCCCTTGTCCAATTAGTAATTTATCCATTAAATTTATTATTTAAATAATTTAATTTTTATCCACTTTGACTTATAGTACACTCATAACTTCACTTTACCTCAAGGGGTTACATTCTAACCATCTTAAATTGATTTCCTTATTTTAGGGCTAACCACTTGTCAACTTAGTAATTTCTTCATTAACTTTATTATTTAAATAATTTCTTTTGTATTCACTTTGAATTATAGTACACTCATAACTTCACTTTATTATTTACTTTCTAAAAATATCTTAAACCACTTTGACTAATTTGACCTTTTGGGGCTTCTAGATGACTCGTGAGGGTTCTCCAACTTCACATGGCCATAACTCTCTAATCGTGAGGAGTTATGTGACGTTCCACATACCACTAGAAATGTAATGACATGTACTATCCATATAGAATAGTATTTCCTTCAAATATATCAAAACTCATACCATTATCCATCAAACAAACTTGGGTCCATTACCCAAACCTGGGTTCTCCAACTTCTCATGGCCATAACTCTCTAACTGTGAGTAGTTATGTGACATTCCACATACCACTGGAAATGGAATGACATGTAATATACATATAGAATATTCTTACCTTCAAATATATTAAAACTCACACCATTATACATTAAACAACCTTGGGTCCATTACCCAAACCTTTGTACTACCAGAATTCATAATGGACTTTCTCCAAGGGTTGACATCAAACACTAAGGGTTAACATCAATCTACAATATCACTCTCTAATGGTTGAAATCAATGACAAACAACAATTCATACCAACTATCCATCAACCTAAGCCAGATATATGACATTTAGGACATATGGAATGTTATCAATTGAAACCAAATTGTAAGAGGGGCCTTAGCTCAGTATGGATTACTCAATTATATTGAGAATCCATTGATGAGAGAAAGGGAGGGACATATCCTATCTCATATTATTGAGTATTGGGATCTATAGATGGGAGTATTCATGTTTCATGGAGAGCCAATAGAGTTGACTCTCCAGGATATCCATTTTCTCATTGGACTACCTATGATGGGGGTAGTCAGAGACACTCGACTAGTTGTTCCTTGTGGGAGGAGGTTAGAAGAACCAGTGGAGGACCATGGTAGTTAGAATGCTAGGACAAAGGATGGCATAATATAGATAGAAAATATAGAGCAGTTGGAGACATGAGTCGTCACAATAGTAGTGGTTTTCATAGTCGGAGCTCATGCTTCTCATAGGATATCAGGGGGTATGATGATGTTCATTAAGAGTGTGTTGTCTAGGAATTACTATTAGTGGGATGAGATGTTACTAAAGGCCATTGGGTACCACCTGACTTCCTATCATAGAGTCAAAGGAGGAATTATTTTTTTTTGGTGCATTTCTTTGTGCATTCTTCTTTAAGAAGATGCCGACCCATCATCCCCATGCATGATCCAAGATGGAGGTTCATGGGAGATGATGATTCACCATATGGGGTGGTCATTGATATGGGGAAGGGGTGGGGGAAATGGGAAACATGTTTCACCTAGATTTCTTTCCACATTGGGACCAACTATGATGCAGGAGCATCGCTCCACCTCATCATGTGCCAACTAGATTTCACGCATGGTGCACATTCAAGGAAAGAGAGGCGTCATTCTCTCATATTTTCCTCAAGAATACAAGAAAAGATCCAAGAATTTATTAAAGACAAGCTAGAAGGAGAAAAATCATGCTTTCACACAAGCTGGAGATAAGGTCGCCATTAATAGGCTGACAACAAAATGGATTTGCACCCGATTTGGGGAAGATAACCATCATTGTAATTTTCCCTTTCGAGAGGCATTAGGGCTGGTGAATTGACACCATTTGTTATCTTGCGAGGGAAGCTCATAGATCCTATCTTATATAGATCTTTGTATTGTAAGAAAAGTAGAAAAAAAAGAGGTGGCGAATTGTTAGACAACTTGAGACAAGCCGGGTTGTAGGGAGAGAAACACAGAGAGCCGAGACTCAGTTGTAGCTCGGACTCAACCATTATAACATTCATATAGATCAAACACTCAACACATTCATATAGATCAGATCTAACATTATTATACATCATTAGCACTAAGCATAAGAATATCTGTCTAATCATCTCAAAGAACTTAGCAAAAGAAGACATAAACATATTAAGACAAGCAAAAAGCAAGACAACACAATGTTTACGTGGTTCACCCCCACCCTGGGGAAATTTCTACCAACTCTTCTTCTTTATTGTCTTCATTCAATCGGTTATAAGCACAAAGCCATCAAAACCCTTACTTCACACAAGACAAAAGATCTGCACAACTCGCTAGATCCTTCTTCCTTGCATTACAACACTCAACCTTCCACAATCTGTTACAAGGACCTGCACTTAGCTCTGCAAGTCCCTTACAGTCATGCACAAAGCACTTACAGAATCTACTTTCACTTAGCATACATTCACATCACATAGATGCACTATTCAACTACTTATTACATTGCCTAGCCTTCTATTTATACATACAAAATAAGCCTAAACATGGGTAAAACCATGGGCCGACATCCAATTCCCGTTACATATTCCCCAAAAATGAAAAAGGATCCAAAAGTGGGTCGAGATCCCATAATCTCTGCTTCGTCTTGAGCTCCTCCTTCGACAGACTATCGAAGTCCCAAAATAGGTCAATATGACCAAAAATCTCCCAAAACTTGGTCAAGCACTAACAGGCCCCCAATACTCACCTGTGACTCGTCCCGAGTCACTCTGGTCTGATCAGTTCTGCCTCGAACACCTCTAGCTTGGCTTGAGATGCTTCGACCTACTGCTGTGAAACAACCTCTTGCTCGGTGAACTCCTGGATCACTGCGTCGTTCACAAGCCCTTATAGGCGTTGTTCTGTTGTGATGAAAACCTGTTCTAGATATTCTCCTCGGATTTCAACCTCTATGAATAGTTGGCACACCTTATCCTGCACTGGTTGAAGCCATTGATTAAATTCCATCACTCTGCTTTGAATCGTATGGATTTGTTGTTGGGCGATGTATTTCTCTTGAGACCACTTCATTCTTTCCACGCCTGACAAGGCCTTCAGCTACACTTGTAGTGTTTTTGTGTTCTTCTTTGCTTCCTTGAGCTGCAACTCTAACTCCTGTAACTCTAGATTCTCAGTGAGGTTCTCATATGTTTGGGCACAGTGGTTACTCAACTGCTTGCACTCCAAGGCAAGAGATTTTAGTCTGTCAACTGTGCTGCAATCAGTTACTTCCCTTTGGTATCTTACATATTGAGGGGTCTCAAGCAGAGTGTAGAGCTCCAAGTCTGCTATACACTGACGGAGCTGCTGGATTACTTCTTCAAGTTGTGCCACGTGTTGTGGAACTTACCCTTCGGTCTTTACTTCTATGACTGTCATAGAGCGAAGTGCTATGTGAACCATTTCCTTTACTTTGAGTTGCTTTGCGAGCAACTGTTCCTTGCTTTGCTGAAGTTGTGCTTTTTATTCATCCCACTTGGCTTACAGAGCAAGCTTTTCCTATTCTGCAGTATTGCGTTGTTCTACAAGGTCTCCATGTACTTGTGCCAAAGCCTGGGTGTCTTGAGTTGTTTCTTCCTGAGCTCATCGAAGGCAAGCTTCAACTATATCATCGATGCGATGGAGTTGAGCTGGCTCATCTCCCAGTTCTAATGTTCTTGCTGATAGAGGCACAATGGAGATTATGCAGCTGAATTGTAGTGTCTGTTGTACTCCTTGGAGCTCGTCCTTAATCCGATGGAACACCTCCTCCTTCTTAGCTTCTTGCTTCTCTGCTATCTCCAACGAAGCATCATTTAGGGTTGCTATGATGAAATCAAAGTCATCGGAGGTGAGGACGGTCTACATTTTGGTCATGGTTTCTTTCACTTTCTTCCAGGAGGAAGGTTTCAGTAGGGAAACCTTCCTTTTCTTCGAGGGATCCTCCTCATCTCTAGGCAATGTAACCTCTCCTTTCTTCTGTTCAACTTCTGCGCCATCTATCTCTCTGCCATATCCTCCTTGATCTTCTGAGATGGAAGTGGTCTTCACAGATGCATTTTCTAAATCATGGAACTCTTCGGTCTTCTTTATCTTGTTAGGTCCAGATGTATCCGATGTAGTTTTTGGACTGTATAAATTGGATATCTCCGCAGGGTCTGCTGGAATGAGGAGGTCTGTCGACCAGTCCTTGGTGATTTCTTCTAAGTCCTCCTCTGTCAGCTTGTAGTAAGATTGAAGTTTATTCTTGTGCTTGTCGGTGTGCGTTGTAATATAAATGAAATGGCAGTCTACGTTGAATTTCATTAAAGGTCGAAAGATGTGAAGAGTATTTGGCGTGATGTGAGGCTCAGACTATATAGATAACTTCAGTTGATTGCAATATGTGTGGAATATGGCATTTGACTGCCATTGCTTGTTTATGTCAGTGGAATACCACAGTGTACTAAACTTCATAGCCAAAGGTTCAAAGGGCTCGATGTCCGGGAAATTCGCACCTTCCGACATCTACCATGCGATGAAAGAAATCAGGATTAGAATCCAACTGAAGTGGAATTCATATCCTTGATCTTGCGCTTCCCTGCAGTCCAATTCTAACTGGTTCACAAGGTACTTCTCCCAATTCATTTGTAGGCCCTCTGCTCACTTCCCTGCGAGGTCAACTACAAAGCCAATGACTTGGGTGGGTCGGTTCTTGCAAACCAACTTTCTCGCGATCAATTGACAGGCTAGGAGCACTGCACTGCTTTGGATAGAAGTTACCTTGTAGCCTCGTGTGCCTTTCTCGACATCATTGTAGGTGTCTTTTATCCTTTGAGCTAAAGCACGATCCATGGTTTTTTCGGGATAGAAATCTTGTGGGTCAGGGCCTTGCATACCCAGCCCTGTGATCTGATTGATCAATGTTGGATCCACTATGATACGATGGTTTAACCACAAGTATCTGCCATGGTAACAAGACAGCAACAACTTGATGCATGCATTCACTTCGTGGTTCCTTCCAAAGTGAGGAATATTCATGACGTTGAGCAGTGTGGACTGCGAGAGGTTATGGGTCCATGACTGAGTAATTATATTTGAATTCTTTCCTTTTGTCTTGGTCAGGTACTTATGTGGGGTGAGCATGTTCTAGACCTTCCTGTCGTCGAGGTTGAAGTCACTAAACTTCAGCGCTGCAATATTTTCTTGATCTAAGTGAACTGCGTGTATCCCCTTCGGGAGGTATGCAGTGACCAATTCGTACTCAAAGTCTCTGGGCACATTGTCTCAATTTATTGTGCTGCTCAGAGGTGGTATATAGGTGGGTAAAATGTTCAGAATCAACTTAGCATTTGCGAGATCGTCTCTGTGCTTGGTTCGCTTATCATCTACGGGTCGTGATGGTCTGAATCGAGCAATGGACGGAGAGGTCGACAGTCCTCTCATCAATGATGCTTGTAGACTGGTATAGAATCCTCTCTCCGACATGACTCTTTCAGTCATCAAGTCGAGGAGTACTTATGTTATTGATTCTTCAACTACGGTGAGCTCGCCGGACATAAATGCTCGGGATTAATAATATCAGGTTCACAATTAACTCAGATATTACACTAGAATAAATAGCAAGAGGGAAATTATCACTGTATACAATTCACTTGGTCTATGGGCTCAAATTCCTGGTTAGCAAAAGTGTCCTCTGTGCATGGTGCGATGGGATAAATAGGCAACTCGGTAACGGTTCACTTGTAACAGGTATGAAGCCTCATTAACTCTTGTTTTGTCCATTACGGCATGGTCCAATGGTCTGGTGTCGAGCTATAAATTCTTTTCAACCTGTTCAGAGAGGCAATCGAATGGATATATCGGTCCCAATGGCTATATTGCCTCGCCATGGAGATTTTCCATGTGTCGTTGTTCTGATATCTCGGTGAAGCTCCAATTCTGCAATTTTTTTATCTGCAAAGTTCCCTCTAGAACCTTCTGTAACTTTTCAAACTTAGCTCTCTTCTTACTTAGCTTTCTAGCCTTCCTCCCAGTGAGATTTGTCTCGGTAGTCCTTTTTCCATTCTGATTCTTATCTTCTTTGGTCATGGTCACTTCCCGCTGTTAAGATTCTTTCCTAGGATTAGGGATTAGCACCTCTTCTTTATTTGAGATACATACTTCAGCCTTCTATTGGTCTGATAATGTTCGTGCAGCTCCGACATCTAGGTTTCTAGTGTTAAATAGCTTCGATCTTTTCTCATGTTCTTCAATCAAGTATGAAATTCTTCTAGTCATGAAATCTTTTAACTCTTGTCTCTTCTGCTCCAAAACTTCTTCTTCTTCTTTTCGTCTGGCTCAATCTCTTTCAATCCAAGGTTTCCCTAGTAACATGGTAAACAAGGCTTTGTCCTCAATAAATTGAATAATCTCAAAATCTTCTTCTGTCGAAGTTCCATTTTCATTCATAGGTATCTAAGCGAGCCTCCCACACAGGTTTACCAGTTTTCCTCTAAATAACCCTATTCCTCCTAATGAAGGAATCATAGCAGACCTCCCTATAGCTTTCCAAGTTCTCTCTATCATGATATTCCACATGTGTTTCCTCGTCTAGAACACATTCAATTTCAAAGTCTCCTATTCTTTCTTTGATGCATTCCTTTTCTTTAAATATTTCTGATAATCTAAAATGTTGGTGGTCATTCAAATTTTCTTTCATCTGTAGCAATACCTTCTCTGATTCTTTCAGGGGTTTTGTTATAGCCTTATTTTATGGATCTGCCTTAGGGTTTTCTTGTATTATGTTCATACTTTCAAGCTTAGCAATCATTCTAGGTAAATCCAACACTTCATGGTCCATAGCTTTGCAACAAAGACAACCAGGTCTTGTCCCAAGGCATGCCTTAGCAAGATGTCCCAGTTTTCTGCAGCTGTAACAGAGGGTTAATACTCTCTTTCTTTTAAATGATCCCCCTCTTCTCCTGTATTGCGCGCTAGGATCATAGGAGATAACTTGAAATAAATTATTTCTGGGATCCTGCATCCATTCATTAGTTCAAACATTCTTTCTATGCATAGGTATAACATATCTTTCACTATTCTTATCATATCTAATCATATCAAATCTTCTTTCATCTATTAATACCCTAGTTTTCAAACTAGGACAGACTCTATTAAACATACCTAGATCCATACTCTAGAAACACAAATTTCCACTTATCTTACTTCTACAGAGCACAAATCTTCCAGATCTAAAACTTTTAACTATTCTTACCTTTATCAGAGCACAGAGCTTGCAGATCGTACCTCTTTTTAATCGAGAATTCTCACTTTTACCTTTCTTAGGGTACAAAGCTTCTGGATCTTGCCTCTTTTCTTCAGATCAGACTTCTTTTCCTTAGCACAGAGCTTTTCAAACTAAGTACAATACTGCGCACCAGAACAATAGATCTATGCACAAAGATTTCACAATCTTAGGTCAAATCTTTGCACAAGCTTCTTCTTCCTTATTTCCCAACAATCACAGTTTCAGGTCCCGACAACGAAACCATTTATTAGCACAGGGGCAGACCGAGGGTTCAATGCTACAAAAACACACCAACAAGGCCCTAACTATCAACCCTTTCGAAAACACCTGCGAAGCAGATGAAGTCTCACCCAAGGTAGAGGCATGGGTGGTTGCAAGACTTAGGTGTCTGCAACCTTAGCTGGGACACAAATCTGTGATTTTACTACTTAATAAATCACTTAGCACCGTAAGTTCCTCAATATACAATCAATAATCACTTTGTTGATAAAACAGGGCTTCACAACATTCACACTGATATAATGTACTCAAGCACTTAGCATCAATAGATAGGTCATATCTAGAAGATAAAGCACTCAACACATTCATATAGATCAGGTCTAACATTTTTATACATCATTAGCACTAAGCATAAGCGTATCTATCTAATCATCTCAAAGCACTTAGCAAAAGAAGACATAAACATATTAAGACAAGCACAAAGCAAGACAACACAGTGTTTATGTGGTTCACCCCCACCTTGGAGCTACGTCCATCAACTCTTCTTATTTATTGTCTTCATTCAATTGGTTACAAGCACAAAGCCATCAAAACCCTTACTCTGCACAGGATAGAAGATCTGCATAGCTTTCTAGATCCTTCTTCCTTGCGTTACAACACTTAACCTTCCACAATCTGTTACAAGGACCTGCACTTAGATCTGCAAGTCCCTTAGAGTCATGCACAAAGCACTTACAAACTCTACTTACACTTAGCATACATTCACATCACATAGATGCACTATTCAACTACTTCTTACATTGCCTAGCCTTCTATTTATACATACAAAATAAACCTAAACATGGGTAAATCCATGGGCCAACATCCCATTCCCATTACATATTCCCAAAAACCCAAAAAAGATTCAAAATTGAGTCGAGATCCTGTGATATCTGCTTCGTCTTGCGCTCCTCCTTCAACAGGCTGTTGAAGTCCCAAAATAGGTCAATATGACCAAAAATCTCCCAAAAAATGGTCAAGGGACAAAAAGTCAGAAGAGAAGCTTCGAGGAGGACACACCAAATTAATTTACAGACACAGGGATAAATTTCAAGGCGGTTAAGTCCCTTGAAAATAAAGACTGTGTGTAGAGAAGAATAGTCCAGAGTTACTAAACACTCTGGAAAACTCTGCCAGGAGGGAATCGATCTTGCGTAAGAAGTCACAGAAGCAACATGAGTGAAGGTGTTGAAGAGTCCCAGAATTGCTAAACATTCTGGTGAAGGAAGGCTTTGCAAGAAGTGCAACGACAAAGGAAAGGAGATGCCTTAAACCTTTCCATAAGGCCGAGGGAGAAGCCATCAAAGAATTGAGCCAAGTGAAAGGAGTGAACCTAAGGTGTTGATATTTCACCTTATAAGTTTAGGAGGAAGGGCAAGAAACTTCCAGGAGGGCATGAGGAACTCACAAAGGAACTTGGAACCATGAAGGTTTTCAAGCTGAGAAAAGTTGTAGGAGAGTTGCACAGATTTATGCAAGGATTGCAGAAAGCCTTTGAGAACATCCTAAGTCTCGAAAGAGGAATTTAACTAAGTGTGCAAAGGATTCGAGGACTTTTATAAGTCCTGAAGATGAAGAAATAATCCATCGTCGAGGAAGAGACAGGTGGCAAAAGATCAATAAGTTAGGGAGAAGGAACTTTGGAAGGTTTGTGGAAGTGAACAAGGATCTTCGCGAAGTCGCAAAGAGTGATTTCAATTCTAGACCATTGTATCTGGAAGGATGCATGGAAAAGAATCAACACATTGTTGATTCGTGGTCATAAGAAGCAGAGTCGAGAGGAGATAGGACTCGCGAAGTCTGAACTCGTGATTCAATCACAACCATTTATTGCGAGAAGAACATGGATCATAGATCTAGTCCCAAAGCATTCGCCAATTTGGAAATCGGGAACGAGGAGTAAGTCACTCGTAAAAGTCCCGAAGTGCAGGGTCACGAAGGGAGTTGGCCCACAATCATATTCTATGGTCACATCAGCGAGGCAGTCTAGCCTCGAGAGCTAGCAGCGTTGGCACAAGAGTTAAAAGAGCTAAGGAGAGGGTCTGCAGGTGCCACATTGCAGGTACCGAGGAAGTAGAAAGGGCCTGTGTCAAGTCAAATTGGCTCCATCAGGAGCTCTATGAGTCATTCAACTCGACAAATTGAATGATCCTAGACTGGGAGGTCTTTCCAGCCCCAAAGAAGAGAAAGGAGAGGGGGGAGGTTGGTTTCAGAGCTAAATTTCTCTCAAGCGGAGAGAAGGAGGTACAGAGATAGTCTGGTACCAGAGTGGTATTAAAGCTAAATTTCTCTCAGGTGGAGAGAAGGAGGTACAGACATAGTATGATACCAGGTGGTATTAGAGCTTGATTTCATCTATAGAGTGTGGATGAAGGGAGAAAGAGTGCGATGCTCTATTGGATCCATTGCAAGGTGTGCAGCATATGGTAAGCAACCAAGTGAGTTGTAGACAAAGTGAGATGACCATTGACAATCATAAACATGTTCGAGGAGAATTCCATTCGTAGAAGAGAAAATAAGAGATGGATAAGGATCTCAGTGAAATCCGGGCACAGATGGAGAAGCTTGCATTCAAGATGCAACAGGAGTCAAAGGTACACTGGAGGTATGAATGTCCTTTAAAAAGGACAACCAGATGGCCTGTTCAGAAGTTGTTGGATAGGAGGAAACAACAGATTTTAAAAATGTGGCTGAGGCATGTTGAAACCCTCGGTCATAAGGGAAAGATATCTGGAAAGGATCTTACAGGTTTCTAGGTGGGAAATGAGACCGGATCAATGGATCTCATAAAATTCCAGGTGGGCAGAGGAGACATCCCAGATTTCCAAGTGGGCAAGGGAGAAGAGATGAGCTCAGTCAAGATTTCAATGACAGATGAAGAGGAGGCATGAGAGAGACCTCACTCAGATGGAGATTCATGCGAAATTGTGAGTCATGTGAATGAAGATGATGAGAAGTTCCAAACTTCCGCCACATATAAGGAGGATCAAAGGACTGTTCTGATCATTGGAGGAGTTGAGATATTCCTACCAAGCGACCGAGGAGAGGCTAGCATAGATGTTGCAGATGCGATAGGATGACATCCAACAGAGTCTGTCATGGAAGAAAAGGAATAGATACTGAAGTATGTCCCAACGAGAGAACGCCTAGTTGAGTTATTCACTAAGTGGGAATTGGAGTTAAATGCATTGGAGGATTGGTTGGGAAATCCAAAAATAGAAGGTGGCTTACAAAAGGTAGTCATGCCGGGAAATATACACCAACATGAGTTGTAGTTGGTGGGAGCTGGAACTGAACCAGCTGAAGAACCAACAGAGGTAATAGCTGAGCAAAAGCCCAGTCATGAGAGATCTGCAGGAAGGATGAAGGTTGCAGCAGAGTGGAAAGCCAAAGCATTTTCAAATCCAGACTGTTGGATCTGGAAGGACACGTGGAAAAGGAACAACACATCGTTGATTCATGATTGGAATAAGCATAGTTGAGAGGAGACAGGACTCGCGAATTTCAAACTTGTGATTCGATCACAGTTGTTGATCGCAAGAAGAACATGGACCGTAGATCTGGTCCCAAAGCATTCACCAATTTGGAAATTGGAAAGGAGGAGTAAGTCACTCACGAAAGTCCCGAAGTGCAGGGTCTCAAAGGGAGTTGGCCCACCATCATAGTCCATGGTCACATCAACGAGGAAGTCTAGCCTCGAGAGCTATAAGCATTGGCGCAAGAGTTAAAAGAGCTAAGGAGAGGGTCCGTAGGTTCCACATCATGGGTACCAAGGAAGTAGAAAGGGCATGTGTCAAGTCAAATCAGTTCCATCAGGAGCTTGACGAGTTATCCGACTTGACGACTTGAACGATCCTAGACCAGGAGGTCGTGCTAGCCCCGAAGGAGAGAAAGGAGAGGGGGGAGGTTGGCGTCAAACTAACTATTCACATTGAATATTACCCATATGAGGGCATGAATTATTAAGGCGATCCAAAGATTTCCCTACCACCTAGATGGGCTTGTGGCCTGTTACCCCACCATGACTAGGGGTAACTATAAGAGATCATGTCTCATGGACTACAATGGAGAAAATGATCCTGACCATGATGATGATCAGCATGTCCACAGATGGAATCCTAGCAACACCACCCACATCATTCACCTTTACAGCTACAAGTTAACTAAGGCTCATCACATTTAAGAAAACCAGAGTATGGGAGATGGTAAGCCATCGAGACCATGAGGTATGTTAGTTCTTATTTTATGAAAAATGTTGTGCTTAATTTTTTGGAAATGTGGATGGGGATATTTGGTTGAAGTTGGATAATGAATCATTGGTTTGGGAAATTGTGTCAGTGTCCTTGTTTCACCTTGGTGGTCAGTTTCTATGCCTTAGTCTCGTGTTGTCACCACCTAGAAAAAAGGGGTTCTATTGGGGGGCTCACAATGGTAACATTCCATTCCCTGCCATAATTAACACTTTCCATCTTGGAGCCTCTCATAGTGGACTAAACTTCGGTAATGGGCCATGGTCCATTCTCTCATGAGAAGAGGGGATGAAGGCCTAGAGGTTGATTGCAAATACTAACAAAAGAATAAGAAATTGATGCTAAAGAAACAAAGTAATGATAGAAAAAAGGCCTAACAAAATCTAGTCCAAAATTGAGCTCTACTCTTTTAGTCCTCACCCCGGTCCCAAATAGAAATGCTATTGCTTGAAGCCTTATAAATGAGACTTGCAAATATAATAAAGTGGACTAGAAAGATGGTCGATACAGGGGTTTGGGAAAAATTGCATGTAAATATGGGGTAACTCAAGAGAATGTGGACCATCCATAAAAGAACTCATATAAATGGATTCAATGACACCATGATCCATGAAGCAAGCCCTAAAACCATATCACTATCACACTTACTCTTGAAGGGTTTTTACTTTCCCTTGTCACTCTCGGGACTTATCCCTCTACCTAGGTTATTTTATTTCAAGTTTAGGTGGAACACCTAATAGGGTTTGATGAAGGCCATCCCATACTTAAACTTGGTAATCCACATGGGGTCCTGGGCTGGTGTGATGCTTAGGGGATACTAAGGTGAATCATCTTGGATGTATTATATATTAAGTTGCATCTTAATTTGCATGTTTTAAAGACTAATATTTCTTATGAAATTTGGCTAACCGTGTTTTATACTTTGGCTTGTTTTGGATGGCCCTAACATAGTTCTTTGAGGGATATCCTAGGATTGTACCCAGGACATTATGCCTTTATTGCAGGACCTTGGCACATGTAATGGAGAGCAGTAGGTCATCCAGTGACTCACCACCCTCAAACATTGGCTCTCACATCCTCAAAACCCTGAATGATGGACAAATGGTCTTGGTAGGAGCAAATTCATTCATGATAGCACAAAAATAGGTTGGAATCCCCAAAGGCTATGAAGAGAACCCCATGACTTATTTTTCACTAGGATCGGGGACGTTGCAATAGTATAAAGTTAGAGACATTGTCTATATGATATGAAACTCCCAAGGGCCTAGACACAACACTTGGATCGTGAATGTTGGCCTTGTTATAGTGATGACATCACCCTCTAGGGTGTGATGCAACTAGGGTTTGATGCACATATGGGGTATTGATGACACATGGAGTGATTTCCAGTGAGGAGAGACATCACTTTCTCCCATGTTGCTCCTTATTTATGTCACTTGGCCTTTTGAGGCCTCCTACTTTCCCTAGAGACCTTGACATCTCACTCATGTGGGATGTTTTGATTTCATTTTGAATTTATTTCACTTCTAAAGGTTAAATGAGGGATCGAACCCACTTAAAATAATGCTATGTTATGTTATGTTATGTTATGTTATGTGGAAAAAACTGAGATTTGAGGCCTCATATAAGAAGGCAAGCTTCACTTTAATTTTTGGATCATCATTCTCTCACCTTTGTGCAATACACTTTTGAAATTTTCACCCTTTATGGGTAACTAGATCTTATCTCTTTTATACTATGCTTGGAAAGGTATCTTGTGGATGGATTCGCTAATTTTGGATGGATATTTCTGCAAGTAGAGTTACAATATCTTATTTTCTTGGTTGAAGTAAGTAAGTTTCTGCAATTATTGTTCATGCTATTAAGGTTTATGGTGAAATTGTTATTTGTTGCAAGAAATATTGTTTGTTGAAACCCTAAGAGAGGAACATAAGTGATTCTTCCTCTCACAAGATTATATTTTTCTAGAATTGGTTAATTTTCCTTGTTAGGGTTAGAATCCTAAATCCTAAAGTGCTATCACTTTAGGATTTTATCCCTAGACTTTTGATCTTTGACCTAGTTGAAGCTACAAGAAAGGAGGAAAATTTTCTAGGGCCTAAATGTTCTTGCACCCTAGAATTTCTTATCCTCAAGATATAAAACCAAAGGTCCAAATGTTCTTACACCTTAGGGTTTATATCCTACCTCTTGGTTTCAAGTAGGCCAACCTTCAAGCTTAGTTGCATTCGAAAGAAACCATAACCCTTAAAGGCATTGGTCTTAAAGCATTCTCATGGTGAATTAACTAATGAACTCACACTCTCAAAACTCTCAGGAATTCTACTAACTATAACAACACTAAAATTGGAAAACTCACTAAATATTTTTTATTGTTACAAATCTTTTTCTACAACCATCAAAGTTACATTAATTTGATGCATAAACTAATCTTTTGGTGGCTTAACTCATTCAAAAATTACCTTCAACAATTGGATAATGTTCTATTAGATGTATTCTTAAATTCCATTGTCAATTGTGGTATTTATGAGCATTATTTATTGTTGTTGTTACAAATTACTTATTATTACTTAAATATTGTATTACTGCTACAATTTGCAACAACCATAGTAATATAACTTGTCCAATGTCTAGAAGAGGTATTTGTTGCATAATTTGACTTGGAAATTGTTATATATATCCTACAAAGTGTTCTTGTTCTATGAAGGTACCAAATCATCTTCAAATATGTTCTTTTCCTTGACTTAGACCAATCATCCGGTGATGAAGATAGGGATTGGTAGGCTTTCCTACTAAAATTTCTATTTGATCCCTTGAGGTCACCAGGGAATCCTCCCCTATGGTGGACCTATTTCATAACTAAAATGAGGCAAGCCTATACTTAGGTGACATTGTTATATTCTTCCATAGTTACGATATATTTGGGGATCTTGTGGTGGGATTTGTACAAGAAAAAATACTACAACAACATCTTGGCATTATTGTCGGGGAGGATTGAATCATTCTCCTCAATGACATATCTTTGGTAAACTTTTCGCAAATCCCTTATCTTACAAGTTTACCTGGAAAATCTAATGAGGGTAGTTCCCTTATCTTCCCTTTGATGATCCTAGAGAGATCATCTGGCGACTCCACTAATACATTTTGAGTTTTTTGTTTCCCAAGTAATGGAGTTATGAATTTTCAGGAATGGTTCCTTGTATTGATTTTGAAAGCATCCCCAGATACCCAAACAAATTTAAGGAAGGATGGTCAAAGAACATTCCAAAATTCAAAGGATTGGTTTTTACTCTTGTTGTAAAGTTATTTAAATACATACAATGTATGGGGGAACATGAAGATGTATAGATACAATAGTTTGTAGTCTCCCTATCATTTGATCTATAGGATTGGATCAAAGATAGTTGCAAGTTGAAAACCGTATCTTCTCTCATAGATATCATTAACAAATTTCTTGAGTATGGAAACCTACAATCTCATACATATGAGGACACCTATGTCTCCAGTAGATTGGTGTCTACAAATATATGTTATAGATTGGTATACCTTGTTAAGTTGATGCTTAGCAGTGGGGAATGGTATCTACGAAAATCTATAATAGATTGGTGTCTCTTGCTAAGTTGGTGCTTAGCGGTGGGGATTGGAGTCTCCAACATATTGGTGTTTTTTAATATATATAAGAGTAGGTTGGTTCCTACCATGATTTTTATCAGTGGGGATTGGTGTTTCTAGTAGGTTGGTTCCTACAAAGTATTGTAAAGAGAAGTTTTGTGGTTTTTTCCTAAAAGGGTTTCCACATAAATCTTGTGTTCCATGTTCTGCAGTTAATAGATCTCATATGTGATTGTTTTCTTATGAATGATGAATGTTTAAAATGTAAAAAATTGTATTATATTGATTCATCCCCCCCCCCTCTTAGTATAAGTTTGTGCTCAATATGAATAACAATTATTAGTATTCAAATGTGTTGGAAAATTAGTTGTCATTAATGTCAACCATGGAAAAAAGTATAAAGAAGAATGCACAGAGGAAAGAAAAGATCAAGAGAAATAGCATTGCAGAAATCGCGCAAAAACCAAAGCGCATTGAAGATAGAGATCCTTTGTAAAGGATCGTGGAATTGTGACAGTTAGATTGAGATCCAGATGAGCAAGAAACTTTGGGTATAACCAAAGCCATCAGATCAAATTGATCGATCATTAGTTGTTGATAGAGATCAAGTAAGTGGAATGATATTGTAAGTTTTGTGACTCTGAAACTTCACCACTTCATCGACTATTGGAGACAAGAGAGAGCCACGAAATCACGGAGTCGTGAAATCGCAAAATCCCACCAGTCATCTGTTCTGATAGGGAGATTGGTTGAAATCCTAGTCATTGGTCATGGTCATTCGACGTTGAACTTATGGGGCATTTGAACAACTTTAATATCCCAAAGTCCCAGAGTGCCAAAGTCCCAAAATCCCACCAACTGTTAGATTGAGGTAATAAATTTGAGAGTAATGCTAGCAGTAAATTCTAGAATCAGTGGAAGGATATAGTATGTAGAGGTTTTAACTGACGGTAAGCAGTCATCATCACTTTATGACCACTTCATAAGGTATAACTCTGGGGGAGTTGAACAACTTGAGAGTCGTAATATCCCGAAGTCTCAGAGTGTCGAAGCCCCAAAATCCCATCAATTGTTAGATCAAAGGAATAATATGGAAGCAATGTGAGCCATTAGATCAAGCAGCCATGATCCAGGAGGGAGATATGGGGCAGAAGAAAAATATGACATGTGGACCAATCAACCGTTGAAAAGTGTCAAGGCCCAATTGGCACATAAGGTCTATGAAAGTCATGAATCAAGGTGGCATGTGGCGCACATATCATGTGTCCACATCAACCTAGGTGACATCAACATGCCACCTCACTCTAGGATTACAGCCTCTGGGGATGTCGAGCTTCTCCTACCAGCAAAAATGCCTGAAGTGTCTAAGGATAAAATCGTGAAATAACGTTGTTTGTTGATCTAATATCCTCTGAAATATTTATCAACCATCCAATCGAGTATATTGGAAGTATAGCGTAAGAAGCACTATCAACTAGCAGCAACTAGTCACATGCACTTTATGACCACTTCGGCCTATTCAAACTCTTTTAATCCCAGAGTTTGACCTACCAAAGTGGTTATAAAGTGTAAGCAACTGTTTTGTCTTGCTTGATAGAGCTCCTTACGCTATCCTTTCACTATACTCAATCGGATAGTCAAGAAAGATTCTAGAGAATATTATATCAACAACCAATGTTATTTCATGATTTCATCCTTCGTCACTTCGGGCATTTTTGCTGGTAGGAGAAGTTGGACATCCACGAAGGTTGTAATCCTAGAGTGACGTGGCATGTTGACATGGACACATGATATGTGTGCCACGTCTCAACTTGATTTGTGACTTTCACAAACCTTATGCTCAAATTTTCCCTTGACACTTGTCAAGAGTTGATTGGGCCACGTGTCATATTTGTCTTCTGCCACATATCTCCCTCATGGATCATGGTTTCTTGATCTAACGACTCGTATTTCTTCTGAATTCTTCCCTCGATCTAACGATTGTTGGGATTTTGAGGCTTCAACACTTCAGGACTCTGGGATATTACGACTCTCAAGTTCTTCAACTCCCCCAGAGTTATACCTGCCAAAGTGTTCATAAAGTGATGCAGGAGCATCGCTCCATGCCAGCCAGCCAGCCAACCAACCACGTTAGCGCGCACGCATTCAAAGGCTGAAGAGAGGCGCAACCTCATTTTGAATTTGAAATTCAATGTAATTTAATGTCTTAGGCTGGTGAGCCATGGAATCCGTGCCTTTGCACATGTTGTAGATAAGATAGGCATTTAATGTGTGATCGACTGAGATCTAGGTCCGATTCTGGACTAGACAACCATTAAATGTAATCTATTAGAGTAGGTGAACTTGGAGGGAAGCGCTAAGAGCCCCTCAGGTAAAAGAGATTTTCATGCCTCATTTTGAGTAAGGATTGTTGAGTTGTAGAGCCAGAGAGAGCTCAGGAACACATTGTAATTACAGGCATTTTCCATTTGTTAATATAAACATAGCAGTTTTCCCTACATTGATTCTGTGTTGAATGGATGTCTGTGTGTGTTCTCTATGTATGCTGTGAATGTATGTTATGTTGATGCATTTTGCAGGAGTTCGTTTGATTTCAAGTTGAAGGTCTTTGAGGTTTCATGCCAGGAGGGTATGACAGAGCACTGCGGTCTCTGAATACCGGTGCACAGAGGATGCACTTCTGAACACTGCGGGGTTCAGACAAAGACGTGCTAAGGCACAAGAGACTGAAGTCAACATCTCAGGAGGAAGACCTGTGAGGTTACTGAAAACCTCAGGAGGCAAGGCTGTGTGGGAGAAGACACAGTTGTAGACAGAATCGTGGAGGATTCTGTAGAGCTCTACCAAGTGGGCATTGAGCGTGTGTACAGGAGTGCACAAAGGAGGGAACTCTGCTGAGAGTTCAGAAGAAACAGAATCACTGAGGATTCTGAGAGCTCTGCCAGGAGGGCATTGAGCAGGTGCAAAGAGTGAACAGAGGGAACCCAGAACTACTGAACATTCTGTGGAGAAGATACTCCGCCAGGAGAGCGTCGAGGAAGCGTGCAGATAGGCACCGAAGAGGAGAGAACTCTTTGAGTTCTGTGTTGTGAAGGGAGAGTCCACTGAAGGGTCTCCACTGGGTTGCTGAATACCAAGAAGTACTCAAGAAGAGGCTTGAGTAGAAGGATAGCCAGGAGGGCATCCATTTCATTTTCCATCTGAGAGAGAAGAAGGACAAAATCCCTTAAGGGGTCTGAGTGTTTGTAGAAGCTCAGGAGGGACATCGTTTTCATACGCATGGCGGGGCTCAAGGTTGTGGAGCTCATAGAGGAAATAGACAAAGGTCGAGGCCTTTGGAAATTCGAAATTTCTTCCAAGCCTAGGAAGAAAAGTGTGAAGGAGGCTCAGGTGAGAGCACATTAGCCGCCAGATCGGCAGGAGAGAATAGATATGGACCGTTAAAGATTCACATCCAGGGGAGCGCCAGGAGAAGTGCACAGGAGCCTACAGCAGAAAGAGAACGACAACCGTCGGATCTTACTCGGCAATCCCGTCAGCCATTGGATCGGGAGGAGTTGTGCAGAGGTTAAGCCTCAGCAGGAGTGCAGAGAAAGAGAACAGATCTGGGTCGTCAAATCTGGAGAGGAAATCCCGTCAGCCATCGGATCAAGACAGAACTGCACAGGGTTTAGCAGTCGGGATATCGGCCATCGGGAAATCGAGATTCTAGAGGTCGTAAGAACTGGGACAGCGCAAGTCGTGAAATCCCGACGAGATCTAGACCGTCCGTTGGCAGAGGACACGTGGCGGATATCAAGCGCCATCAGCGTTTGGCGCATCGGGAAATCGGCGTTCACGTGGACAAGAGATCGGAGAAATTCAAGTTGAAAACCCCGACATAATTTGAGTCGTCTGTTCAGAGGGCCAGGTGTCAGAGATCTGAAGGGCATCGGGATATCGATCATCGGGAAATCGGAGTTCTTGAGGTCATGAGAACCGGGACTTTGAAAGTCTCAAAATCCCGAGAGATAATCTGAGTCATTTGTCTGAAGAGGGACACATGTCACGTGATTGTCCATATTGGAGATCCGAGGCACCAGGCATCGGGACTTGCAGGTCTCAAAACGCTGACAAGATCAGAACCGTCCATCTGAGGTACAGGTGTCAAAGATCAAGCGACCGTCGGCATAAGCATTCATCGGGAAATCGGAGTTCCTGAGGACAAGAGAACCGGGACATTGGAAGTCTCGAAATCCCGATGAAATCGGGATCGTCCGTTGGAAGGACGCGTGGCAATCATCTAGCGCCATCGGAGTTGAAGCCATCGGGAAATCAGGAATCCCGTGGACGTGGTGTTTAGGCACTTCAAAATCACAAAACGCGAAACCCCGATCAGTGGGAGCCAGCTGTCATCATAGCAGAGAAGGAGGACAGAGGCGTAGTGGAGGCCAGCTGTCAACGATCTAGAGGATATCGAAAATCGGGATATCGGAGATCCCATAGACGAGTGATTTGTGCATCTTGAAATCGCGATACACGATTTCCCGATAAGGCATCGGAGCATGTGGGGGGGCCACACAGGAATTGGCGAGTGGACAGGTGGCAGATCGCCTGTCGGAAGCGAGAAGAGACCATATCCGTGGATCTCAAATAGGACAGATGTCGTAGATCCAGAGCGAGTCGGCATATCGCCAATCATAAAATCGGAGTTCCTGAAGACAAGGAATTCAGGACATCGAAAGTCCCGAAACCCCGAGAGTAAATCGAGATCATCTATTTGGAGGGACGCGTGGCAACCGTCAGTTTTATCGTAAGAATCCCGACAGGGGAGCATCCATCAGAGGTTTGTGCATCGGAGAATCGGTGATTTCGGTGACAAGTGGTTTGCGCACTTTGAAATCGCGACGGAGGTGGGCCACACAGGAGTCGATAGAGGAGGACAGGTGGCAAAGCTTCGAGACGACGAAGGGACCGTTGACAATTCAAAGTTCACGAGCGGGAATCGGAGGATCGGGGGTTGCGAATACATGTGCATCGCGACATCACAAACCCCGAAACCCCGATAGGAGGATTGATCACGGTCATGGCAGTGGTCATATGGTGAGAGCTTAGCCAGGAGGGCTAGCACACGAAGAGTTCATCGGGAAATTAGAACCCGAAGTCCCGACAGGGAGAAATAGAGCTGCGGTCTTATGGAATTGGTCACATGAGCCAAGGGCCTAGCCAGGAGGGGATAAGGGCAAAAGAGAGCTCATCAGAGAATCGAAGATCGGGGATTGGAGAGGCGAAGAATTCTCGACAGCGAGAACCGCGAAACCCCGAACCCCGATACAGAGTCAGGGATAACCATGGTCAAGTGCTGAAGGCCATGGAAGGTAAAGAAGGACCTGTGGATCGGGTAATTGAGCAGAGATTCCTGAGGGAATCTAAAGAGCCAATTTCGGCTCGAAGGAGGGATTGAGAACGATCCTATGAGCAGGAGGTCAGGTGGAGAGACCCTGCGGGGTGATAGGAAAGACCTCGTTTGCGTCATAAAGTGATGATGATCGCTTACCATTGGTTAACACCTCTTCTTACTCTATCCTTCCACTTATGATAGATCTAACGGCTAGCATTATTCCCGAAGTTCTTCCCTCGATCTAACGATTGGTGCGATTTCAGGACTTTATCACTATGGGATATTAAATTTGTTCAACTACCCTAGAGGGTCAATGTCAGATGACCATGACCAATAGTTTGGATTTCAACCAATCTCCCTATCAGATTGGATGGCTAGCGGGATTTTGGGATTTCATGATTTCGTGGCTCTGTCTTGTCTCCAATAATCATCGAAGTGGTCAAGTTTTGGAGTCAAGAAACTTACATTATCCTTCCACTTACTTGATCTCTATCAACAGCTGACAATCGATCATTTCAATCTGATGGCTCTAGTTATACCCAAATTTTCTTTCTTATTTGGATCTCGATCTAACGGTCACGATTCCAAAATCCTTTACAAAGGATCTCTATCTTCATTGCACTCTGGCTTCTGCATGATTTATGCAATGTTATTTCTCTTGAGATTTTCTTTCCTCCTGTGCATTCTTTTGCATAATTTTTTCCATGGTTGACATCAATGACAACTAATTTTCCAACAATCTCCCCCTTTGGAATTGATGGCAACTCAATAAAATATCCTTCAAATATATTTTGATTCTTACTATGTATCTTACTGTGTATCCTCCCCCTTTAAAAGAAGTGACATAAGGGATCTTCCTTCTCTCCCCCTGAGATGATGCTCCCCCAGTCTAATGAAGATTTTTGTAGTTTTAATGAGGTATGGGAATTACTCCCAATTTATGTCTAAGATTTTCAAAGGTACTTCTTGGTAGAGGTTTTGTGAATATGTTTGCAATTTTCTCTTTAGTATCAATATATTCCACTTTGACTACATTTTGAAAAACCTGTTCTCTCAGAAAATGGTATTTAATTGGGATATGTTTTTTTTTAGAATGCATAACAAGATTCTTAAATATATTTATGGCACCGGTGTTGTCACAGTTAATAGTGATTGGATGATCACATTTTACTTGTACATATTCTAGGGTCTATTCCATCCACATTATTTGTGTGTCGCAAGATGCAACAACAATGTACTTTGTTTCCGTTGTAAATACTGATATAGATGTATGTTTTTTACTTAACCATGATACCAGAAATTTTCCCAAGTAGAATGCTCCTCCACTAGTACTTTTCTTGTTATCTGCACAATCAACCCAATATGAATCAGTATATGTAATCAATGTAAAATATTCTATTTTTGGAAACCATAAACCAAACTCCAGGGTTCCTTTAAGATATCTAAATATTTTTTTTACTAGCTTCATGTGAGTTTCTTTAGGTGCAGATTGAAATATACCTACTACTCCTACAACTTGCAAGATATCTAGTCTTGTTTTTGTTGCATATAATAGGATACCAACCATTGATCTTTACATGGTTTGGCCTACTCTTGGTGAATTGTCATCTAGGCTTAGTTTTCATCTTGTGACCATGGGAGTGCACATGGGTTTAATGTCTTCAATTTGGATTTTTTTTAGCATTTCTTTGATATATTTAGTTTGGGAAATGAATATTCCTTTATCTATTTGAGTGACTTGTAAACCTAGGAAGAAAATTAGTTCTCCTAGCATAGATATTTCAAAATATTTCTGCATTTTTGTAGAAAACATTTTACTTAGTATAGTAAGATTACCTCCAAATATGATATCCTCTACATATACCGCCACAACAATCAGATGACTCATGTCCACTTCGGGACTTTGACATTAGGGACTTCAGGACTTAGGGAATTTGCTAGTGGTGAAAATCCTGAAGTAAAACTCTCGGAGTGACGTAACTTGCTTATGTCACTTGATGACATGGCACAGGCCGAGTGGTAGCCACATGTCACTTAGACTCGTGATTTACATGTACCTCATATGCCGATTTCATCTTGACACTTGTCATTATATAACTGTGCCACATGTCCTTGTTGACATGGTCTGCTAACGTGGTATGTCACATGTTCTTGCTAACATGGTCTGCTGACGTAGATCTCCTGATGTGACACATATTCATCTCCTTGATCTAATGGTCAAAATACTATCTGAAATGTATCTCAGATCGACGACTGAGAGTGACTTCGAAATTTTGACTTTCGGGACTTCGGATAATTCAATATCTCAACTTCAAAATTTTCCTTGATTTAAATCCAATGCCCCTCCATCTTTTCTTATCCTATCCTTCCACTTAATTTGATCCAACGATTGACGGAAATTTGGATAGTCTAGATCTTAGACCTTTTTGCTTATCCTATCCTTCCATTTAATTTGATCTGATGACTGACAAGATTTTGGATAATCAAGATCGCAGATCATTTTGTTTATCCTATCCTTCCATTTAATTTGATCTAACGGCTGACGAAAATTCGGATAATCGAGATCTTAGATCTTTCTTCTTATCCAGTCCTTCCACTCAAAAGTGATCCAATGGCTAACGGGTATTTGGTTATTAGAATTCTCAAAAAACATTCCCCACTTATCCTATCCTTCCACTTAAAGTGATCCAATGGTCGTGAAAACTCTCGAAGCAGATCAACGATCAGGGATGTATGTGGGGTCCTCAACTAGCGTGACTTTTATGACTATCGCCAAGTTCCTTTATGGAAACCTCTCGTTGGTAGTGGAACTGATTCCAACCGTATATCTATTGTCGATTGACCATCGACAATCGATGTGGATTTCAGAAACACAACTTGCGAGTGGTTTAATTCGTCACCCAAGCTCTGTAATTTTTCCCTGTTGTTGATCTAGCGCTTGCGTATCTGACAGTCACGACTTAATCCAAATTAATCTGACCATTTATTGGATCAACTACAGTCGTCGATATTTGACCTTATGAGATCTGACGATCTAGACCAATTGTAGGATTGGAACTAGCGAGTTTTTTAATTCTCCTTTCGTTCTCTTCAATTCATTCCTATCGTTGATGTGGCACATGAGCATCAATGGTCTTGATTTGATCTGATCGTTGGCTATTCCTCCAACGATCCTTCTAAGTTTCATAGCACCATATCTTCTGAGCTTTGATCTTCATTCGCTAACCCAACTGAGCTTTAGTCTTTGCATACCATCCTACTATAACTTTGATTTTCATTCACTAACTCTCATGAGCTTTAATCTCTACATATCATAGAACTGTTTGATATTAAACATTATATGATAACTATATACTATTGATATCAATGACAATTCGCCATACCAACTTATCATCACATAAATGGCATCAACTATTGACATCAATGACAATACATCAATGACACTATGTATAACATTCTCCCCCTTTGTCATTGATGGAAACACACCAAATTCATACACAATCTCCCCCTGTGATGATGCTTCTCTCCTCTGAAGTTACTCTCCCCCTTTGACATCAATCGAAAAGGGTTTCTCCTCCTATGATCTGTCTGTCTAAATGATACTAATCAATATATGAACTTTTGTAACTCCCTCTGCAATCATACTCTACGTACCATAACTAAATAACTCCCCCTATCACTCTACTCTCTCTTCCTCTGACAGTTCTCCCCCTTTGTTTCTAAAAAGGGTAGGTCTTCCTAACAAGATCTCTCCTCTTGTTATCTCTACAAGATGTCAAGTATATCATTTTTTACATCATAACATTGCTGCTACAGATACTTCTGTCCTACTGAACCGCGCAATTGTAGCTCATATTTTTCAAACAACCCTTGGATCTGACCATTGATTCTCATCGATCTCTAGCCATGATACTAATTGTTTTTATATAATCCACCTTGACATATGAGATCTCAACAATCTTATGTAACCTAAGATTGTAGCATCTACATGATTTCTTGGTAGAAGCATATCCAGGAAATATACCTTCATTAGATCTAGCATCAAATTATCCAAGATTCTCATCAAGCCTTTTGATGTAACACTTACTTCCAAAGACCTTGAAGTATTTTACCGAAGGAGATCTTCTAAACTAGGGTTCATACGGAGTTTTATTATTATTAATCCTAAGATGACCTCTGTTCAAACTGTACATTGTTGTGCTTACAGCTACCCTCCAATATCCATCAAATTTGTTTGCTTCATTGAGCATAGTCTTTGCAGCTTTTTGGACAGAGATCTCTCTGTTTTTTTTTTTTTTTGAGAAGGAGTTTTAGTGTACCATTAAAATAGGATTGACAAATTTCTGAGATAATCATCACTCAATTCTTCTTGATGTTATTCCGTTGTAGATTCATCATCAACGTCACTATTTTGTGCACCTGAAGCTTCTTTATCCTTGTCTAGAGAATATTCCTTATTAGAAGTTTCACCCACCAAACTCCTATTATAAACTTCAACAATTTCAGGAGCAATATATTCATCATCTTTCTTGTTTGGTACTTCAGATTTTCTTTTACATGTCTTATTTACTCTTCTTGTCATATTGTGTGAATCATTTCTTATTGACTATCTTTTTGAGTTCCAACAATCATGGGATTTGTGGCCATATCCACCACAATTATAGCATCTCATAGTGTAACAATGTGTAGCAATATGTCCAACAAGATTGTAGTTCCAAAATCTTATATTCTTGTTGAACCTACCAATTTGTTTTCTACCATGACGCCTACAATCCAAGGCTTTATGACCATATTCATTACAAGAAAAACAATAACCATTAAAAACACTCACATACTTCCTTTGATTCATCCATGAAGGTGACTCTCTTCTAAACTTACTTTGAGGTGTATGAGTAGCTTCATGACGTCTTCCTTGATCTGATCTTCTAAATATTGTAATGTTTCTTTCATTCTTTGAACATGAAGGATCTGCATCATACCTTCTTTCCATTTTAATAAATGAAAGACTTGCATCAGACCTGTCTTCACACTTTACAAATGAAGGACTTACATCAGGTTTCTTAGGATTACTAATTTCTTCCTTGTTGTAGCCAATACTGGATTTGTCACTTGGTGATCTCTGACTATCCAAGATATCATCTAAGATCATATAGTTATTCAATAACTTGAGTTGGGTGTTTGACTACTCAACCTTCTTTCTAAGATTCACAACTTCTGCTTTCAGCTTATGACATGATTCTTCCCTTTTTTTCAACTAGTTCCTCACTACCTCCTCTCTTCTTTTGGTTTCTTCAAGTTGGGTCTTCATATTGACATTTATTTCTCTTAGTTATTTTAGATCTACAAGAATTATGCTAAGTTCATCATCTTCCTTTTTTTCTTCTTTTAATTGATTGATTTCATTCTTTAATTTCTCAATCTCCTCTTCTTTTTCTTCTAGTTGAACATTTTTTTCAAATATGATATTTTCATTGTCTTTAAGTATTTCCTTTATTTCCAAGAAATGATTTTGACTCTTTTCAAGAAATTATTTAGTGTAGTCATGAAGAAAACCATAGTCTGAATAATCATGGTCATAGTGGTATTCATAAAGACTCCAATCAACTTTTTGTTTGACCTTATATAGTTCTTCTTCTACTTCTTTCATGGGATAAATGCTAGAAGAACATTCTTCTATTGCATCTAAATCTTCTTCTTTACTTGCAGGGGAGATTTTAATATCAACATCATTGCAATCGGAAGATTGTGAAGAGTCTTTACCTTTATTGATGGTTGAGTCTTCCTCTTCATCCTTGATAGGAATGTCTTATGTGTCTTCTCTTTTGATTTGATACATCTTCATGGGAGGATGAGTAGACTCTTTGGAGGTATCATCACAACACATGTCATCTTCAACATCAATCTGAGTAATAGGACTTGAACCTTTAACCATGTGTACTTTTTCATATTTAAGACCAAATTTGTTTGAAGGAATTCTTTGTAGACTGAGAAATTTATCAAGGGCTTCAGTCCCTTTCTTGAATTTTTCAACAGTCTTAGGTTGATCCTTTAGTTGTTTACACCTTTGTTTATATTTTCTCAGATCATCCAGAGCACACTCAAGCTCAACTTCAAGATTAAATTTTGCTTCAATGTCTGAGTATTCTTCAAAAGAATCTTCATCACTAGAATTGTTGTAGACTGAACTTTGTTCTGATTGAAATTCTTCATTAGAATTTTCTTCTGAGTAGAGGTCTTTCATCTTGTCCCAAAGTTCCTTTGCAGAATTATGTTCACCTATATTCTCTTTGACATCATTAGGTAGTCCATCAAGGATTGTATTAATTTCCACTGAGTTACTTTTCTTGGCTTTCTTTTGAGATGGATTCCTTACTCTGCTTGGTGGGAAGTAATCAATGATCACTGAATTCCATACATCATTTCCCAATGCCTTCAGATGACTTTCCATTCTTGTACTCCAAAATATGTATTATTCTCTTCCAGGTATTGTTGTTCCATTCTCAGTGTAAATATTTTGTCCATCCATGTGTGCTTAATTTGATCTTCCCTTAATTTTGTTAGACCGTTCTTAAAGGAACCTTGCTCTGATACCAATTGTTGGAATATACAACAATACTGAGAGGGGGGAGGGGGTGAATCAGTATTGCCTACGTTTTCTTATTAATTCCTTCAATATTAAGCACACATAATAATTATTCAATTAAGCAATATATGATGAACAACAAACTCTTATGAAACAAGATTTTATCATGGAACCCAACATGGAAAACCACCAACACTTTTCTATTAACTGAAAAAATCATTTTCTTACAAGTTACATAGAAGGAATATGTTCTTCCTTTTCGATCAACACCAAGTGATCAAGATGCACCCACACCATTGTTCACCGGCACCAATTGGTAGGAGGCTACGACCCCTTGTTTAGTCATCTACAACTGACAAGGAAGGACCAACTCCCCTTGTTCACCAGCACCAATTGGTAGGAGGCTACAACCCCCACTCTAGTCATCTACAACTGAAAAGGAAGAACCTACTCTCTTGTAGGATCCAACCTGCCCTTGCAGCACCCAACCACCCTTATTTTATAATGAAATTCAATCTATTTTGCACTTCATTGAATTTGACTCATGCATCCATTGTTGTACTATCTTCTTGTATACTACAACCTTTTCTTGTATGGTCATCTCGTTATCTACAGTCAAACTTCATCTTTTTCTTTATGTCTTCTGTCATTTAATCTTCAATGAATCTACTGAAGTTTCAACAAAATTATTCTATTTCAAATTGTATAACTTCTTCTTTGTCTTCTTCTGTTCTTGATCTTCAATAAGACATTGACAGGCACTTTAGAGCCAACAATTCTTATTCTTGAACTATGTTTATGTTTTGATCTTCTTATCTGAACTGTAGAGACACATTCTTCTCACCACTCTTTCTCATTTATATAATCTTCAAATTGGTGTGAGATATAATGTATTGTGTCCTTTCGTTTGAACCATCACACCTTTTCATTTTAATATTAACAAAAATCACTATTATTATTCAACCATTAATGTTAATTATTTTAACTTAGTGAGAGTTCTTTTCATAAATCGTTCACAAGTATGGATCGATTTCCTTTTAACTTGATTCCATATCTCTGCAAATATTATAGAAACCGAGTTATGTTGAGGCGATTCCTTAAAACCTTTTTCATATGACCAACAACGCAAAAACACATCTTATCAACTTTAGTGACGTATTATCTTTTTCCTTTATTTCATATGACCAATGGCGATGACCCGACACTAGGCCAAATGAGCACTTGAGTGCTTATCGGAATCAACAGTCACGATTTAATCTCTCAATGAAATGGATGACTGTGGGGACTTCGCCCTTCGGGACTTCGGGACTTTGTCCTTTCAAATATTCTGAATACGATTTTGACAAATAGATCATATGGTTCACGTTTATTTCGCGGAACTAGATCAATGGTCAGATTCGATCCTTACACTTATCCTTTCACTGCTTAATCAGATGGTTTGGACTTAATCACGCATTAAGATGGATGGCCACCATTTACTTTGGGACTTCGGCTATTCTACTTACGTTATCCTTCCACTATATTTTGATCAATGGTTAAGAATGCACCCGAAGTGTTCTTCAGATCTGAAGACTCATGTCCACTTCAAGACTTCAGAGGTTTGGATAATCGCAGCTCCATTTTCCTCCGGAGTGATTACTTGTTGAGTAAGTCATAAAATGGTGGAGACCGCTTGTTGTCGGTTAACACTTCCACTTACACTATCCTTCCACTATACTAGATCAACAGTTGAGAATGCTCCCAAAGTGTTTTTCAGATTGGACGACTCATGTCCACTTCGAGACTTCGACATTTGGGACTTCGAGACTTACGACATTTGATGGTGGTGAAAATCCCAAAGTAAAAATCTCGGAGTGACGTAACTTTATTACGTCACTTGATGATGTGGCACAGGCCGAGTGGTAGCCACGTGTCACTTAGATTCATGATTTATATGTACCTCATCTGTCGATTTCATCTTGACACTTGTCATTATATGACTATGCCACGTTTCCTTGCTCACGTGGTATGTCACATGTTCTTGATGACATGGTCTGCTGACGTAGATCTCCCGATGTGACACATATTCATCTCCTTGATCTAATGGTCAGAATACTATCCTAAATGTATCTCAGATCGACGACTGAGAGTGACTTCATAATTTTGGCTTTTGGGACTTCGGGTAATTCGATATCTCAACTTCACAATTTTCCTTGATTTAAATCCAATGGCCCTCCATCTTTTCTTATCCTATCCTTCCACTTAATTTGATTTGATGGCCGACAGAAATTCAGATAGTTGAGATCTCAGACCTTTCTTCTTATCCTATCCTTCCATTTAATTTGATATGATGGCTGACGGGATTTCGGATAATTGAGATCTCAGATCTTTCTGTTTATCCTATCCTTCCATTTAATTTGATCCGACAGCTGACGAAAATTTGGATAATCGAGATCTCAGATCTTTCTTCTTATCCTGTCCTTCCACTCAAAATTGATCCAATGGCTAATGGGTATTCGGGTATTCGAATTCTCAAACCTTTTTCCCCGCTTATCCTATCCTTCCACTTAAAGTGATCCAACGGTTGTGAAGACTCTCGAAGTAGATCAACGATCAAGGATGGATGTGGGGTCCTCAACTAGCACGACTTTTATGACTATCGTCGAGTTCCACTATGGAAACCGCTCGTTGGTAGTGGAACTAATTCCAACCGTAGATCTATTATTGAGTGACCATCAACGATCGATGTGGATTGCAGAACCACAACTTATGAGTGGTTTAATTCGTCACCCAAGCTCCACAATTTTTCCCTATCGTTGATCTAGCGCTTACGTATCTGACGGTCATGAATTGATCCAAATTAATATAACCGTTTGTTGGATCAACCACAGTGATCGATATTTGACTTTATGAGATTTGACGATCTAGACCAATTGCGGGATTGGAACTAGCGAGTTGTTTAATTCTCCTTTCTCTCTCGGCAATTCATTCATTTCGTTGATCTGGCGCATGAGTATCAACGGTCTTAATTTGATCTGATCATTGACTATTCCTCCAACGATCCTTCTGAGTTTCATCGCACCATATCTTCTGAGATTTGATCTTCATTCCCTAACCCACCTAATCTGTAATCTCTACATACCGTCCTACTGTAACTTTGATTTTCATTTGCTAACTCTTTTGAACTTTAATCTATGCATATCTTCCAACTATTTGATATTAACTATTATATTCTAACTTTATACTGTTGATATCAATGACAATTCATCATACCAACTTATCATCACATCAATGACATTGACTATTGACATCAATGACAATACATCAATGACACTATGTCCAACAAACTTGACATCCATTTGATAAATTTTAAAGTTTCTGAAGCATGCAAATGCCAAAAACATTATGATGGCCTCTAGTCTTACTACTAGGGAAAAAGTATCTTCAAAGTCAATAGATTCCACTTGGGCATATCCTTTGCATAATAATTTGTCTTTCATCTTTATGATTTGTCCATTTTCATTGAGTTTGTTTTTGAATATCCACTTGGTTCCTACCACATTCTTGTCTTTTGGTCTAGGGACAAGTTCCCATGTATGATTTTTCTCAATTTGATCAAGTTCCTAATTCATTGATTTTATCCAGTCTCCACTCTTGCTGGATTTTGAAAACAAAATGGGTTCTATTACTGGAAGAATTTCATGTTCAGAATCAAATCTAAGTTTCCATATTGTTTCTACTCCTAGTTCTTTATACCCTATAATTTGATTTTCAAGTTGATTCTTTTGAACTCTTTTTTATGGTGCTTTTGGTAAGGGTGTTTCTTCGTCATCCTTCTCTTCATTAGTTTGTGGTTATTTCTCTTGTAGTCCTTCAATATCTTCTTCATATTTTCATTCACCATATTCTTCATCATCACTAGTTCTTCTTCATTCATCAATTTTTTTATTAATCTTGATATTTTATTTTTCTCAATTTTAGATCATCTATTTTTACATTTTCACTTTCCACTATTTTGTGCAATCTTAGATTATAGCACTTGTAAGCCTTTTTGTTAGGTGAATATCCCAGAAATATACCTTCATTTGATCTAGAGTCAAAGTTCCCTAGATTATCTTCTTCCCTCTTGATGTAACATGTACTTCCAAATACTTTGAAATGTTTCACAGATTTTGGTATTCAAAACCATAATTCATAAGATGTTTTCCCATGGTTAGTTATCTGTTGTGCTTGGTTAAGTATGTGGACTATTGTATATATTTCATCTCAACAAAAAAAAAATTGGGGAGCTTGGATTCATTCAACATAGTTCTTTCAGCCTCTTGAACAATTTTGTTTTTCCTCTCAACAACTTCATTCTGTTGAGGAATTCTTGGAGCTGAGAATTGTCTCTTGATTCCATGATATTCAAAAAACTTATTGAATTCTTTAGAGGTAAATTACCCTCCATTATCTAATCTTAAACATTTGATTTTGAGATTTGTTTCATTCTCTACATAAGTCTTGGATTCTTTAAAATTTTAAAATATCTTATATTTTTCTTTGATAAAATATACCCAGGTCGTCCTCGTGTAGTCATCAATGATCAAAATGAAGTAGTGTTCCCCTTGTATGTTTTTAGTCCTTAAGGGCCCACAGAGGTCAGTGTGAACAATTTCCAAGGGTTTAGATGTAAAATGCTCTTTTTTCTTGAATTTGACTCTTGTTTGCTTCCCTAATTGACAATGTTTGCAAACAAGATCTAAAGGCTTGATGAATTTTGGCATGTCTTTTATAGCTCCCTTTTTACTAGCTTTGATCAATTTATCAAAGCTCAAGTTCCCCATCCTGTTGTGCCATAGTCGTATTTCATCTACTTGAATCATATGGAATTCTTCGTCTTCCTCAATATCTAAGATATAAACATTGCTTGAGGTTCTTGGTTCAATAGAAACTAATTTTCTTGATATTTATTTTCTTATTTCACATTTTTGTGAGTAAAAAATGAGTATATGTCCTTGATCACAAGTTTGGCTTACACTGAGTAGATTAGGTTTTAAATTTGCTACTAGTAGCACATTTTCTACTTTATTTTTCTTGTTTCCCCAATAAATTGTGCCTTTCCCTAGTATTTTGGAAGATACATTATCTCCATAAGTGACTTTACCTTTATCCTTCTTTGTCAGATTGAGAAATTTTTCTTTATCTCATGTGATATGTTTTGAGAACCCATTATCAATATACCACTGGCACTTTTTTTTCTTTGCATACAGGGCCACTTTACATTATATTACGTTTTCTTCTATATGTTTTTCTTTCCATATCTTCTTATCCTGATTGTTAGGGTTGCTTGTTTTTAAGGATTTATTTGGTAATCTGCATTCACTGGCTTTATGGCCATAGTTGTTGCACTTGTGGAATTCAACATTGTACTTTTGTAAAGGAGAGAATGAACTATAATTTATTTTCTCTATATCATTCATGTTGTTCTTATATCTTTGGACATTTCTTGATTTCTAATTTTTATAAGCTTTACAATGTACTACTTTGTGTCCAAAGTTATTGCATGAATAGAAATATCCAAGAAAGATATGTTGATATATGTTAGGAGTCCTTTTGACTACTGTATTTCCCTTTCCTTCTGATCACTATATTTTCTTTTCCTTTTGGAGGAGGTGTTGATTTCTACTTATTAAAAAAAATCTTTAATGGTGTCATGTCCATCTTGTTATCTTCTCTTTTTGAAGGATTTATAAGATCATTTGCATAGCTAATTGAATTTTTATCCATTTTCTATGCAGTAGAGGTTGAATTTTGATCATATCCCAATCATGTTTTATCATTTGGTGATCTTTGGCTGTTAAAAATACCATTCAATATTTTTTAATAGTTTTCAAATCTTGATTTCTTCTTTTCTTCTTCAATTTCTCTTTTCAGTAGGACAATTTCATCCTCTATCTTTTCATAGTCTTGTTCCCTATCATTAAGTTGTTTCAAAATGACTTCTTCAATACTTTTTGCTTCCTGGAGTTAATTCTTTAAATCATTGATGACTTTCCCTATTTCTTTGATGGTATTTGACACTTATCTTTCTCTTGAATTTTGTGATTCTTCGTATTCTGACAATTGTTCTCTTAATGATTTATTCTTCCTTTTATAGTTTCTAAGTGCATCCAGGGCACTAATCAGCTCTACTTCAATATCTACTTCTCCTTCAACCTCAGAGTTTTATTCTTCAATCTCAAAGTTATTTTTAGTGTGATTATTTTGGGTTTCTATACCCATAAATAGGTGCTCAGGTTCCTATTCTTCTTCACTTTCTTTAGACGAGTTGTTGTTTTCTTCAATGTAAAAGGTCTTCTTCTTGTAGACCTTCCTTTTGTATTTGGTTTGGATCTTCTTCTGTTCTTTGAAATTTATTTCATTATCACTTTCATCTTGTTTTGGATAGGGACATTTGGAAGAAAAATGTCCAATATTTCCACAATTAAAGAATATTAGAGGAAAATTTCCCTCGTATCTACCTGTTCCTTTCTTGAGTTTCTTCATGAATTCAACTATTTATTCATCAGATATCTCTAACTAATCTTCATTAGAAACCTGCTCCTATTTCTTCTTTTATTTAGATGCTTTGAAGATTGTTTCTCCTTTTCTTGGTCTTTATTTCCCTGTTCTCATCTCATACACTGTGAGGATCCCATGTAGTTCATCTTGTTAGCACCATAAGTCACTCCTGGATTGCAGAAGGAGTAAGCTCGATACCCATCAGTTTGTATGTCACAAGTTGTTTACAAAAGGGTGATCAAATGGGAGTAAACTCGGAATAATATCACTTTAACTCAAAAGACTGGGTTGGAAGTGCATAGATAAGTGAGGTCTTGATCTAACTTAAGCCAGTGTGTTTGCATCATGGTGAGTAGGTGGAAGAAAAGGTGAGAAAGGTATGAAGGTATTCTCTGGACATCCGGTCTTCCAGCAACCTTTGGAGGAAAATTCTCAGATATAAGATCCTCTGAGATCTGAAAACTTCAGGAAACTTAAAGTCACTGCAAAAACAAATATAGTCAAACATACACTATAAGATAGTCACAACACCTGTCTGGATCATCCATGCCCAGGCTTTAAGAGTCAGAAACAAGGAATAAAAGAAGAAGTTGGCTGCCATTAAACAAAAATTCTCAAGTATCGTTCATAACCAGAGAACCAGAGGCCTCATCAAAACATTACAATCGAGAGTGTAGCTCTACCATCGATCCTTACAAAAATATAAAAAATGAGTATATATACTTAGAGAAATTTTCTCCCTTGACAGTAGGAGAGTCACTGAGATGATTCATTTAAGGTTGTAATGTTCCTGACTTGGCTAGTCTAGGAAACGTTGCTAATGTGTGTGTAGGATCAAAGGTTTAAAACATATAAATGACCATACAAATAATAAACACGACAAAGGACTGCAAAGTTTGTATTATGATATCTCTGTGGATTACAAAAATGGCTGAATGCGGCTGAATAAACTGAAAATACTCGACTAGATCAATAGACAAAGGATCTTAGCCAGAATACAAATAAGCAACTGCGGCTGGATAAAATAACAACACTCAGCTAGATCAAAAGACAAAAGGATCTTAGCCAGAATACAAATAAGTAACTAAAAGATAATACCCGGAATATGGGAGCACTATGGAATCAATGAAGAATGATGGAAGACCTGGATGATGTTCCCGGTGACTAGGGTGTGTCTTTCAACACCGAAATCAATGAACAAGTGTCTTCCTCTTGGAATACATTGAACTATCTCTCCTGAGATGTGCCTCTTCTCCTCAATGACAAGTCATAATCTGCATAATGATGAATTAGGTCGCTGAATCTTCTCTTATAGCTTTCCAAAACCCTAATTCATTGCTAAAACCCTAATTCATTGTTGACCTTTTCCCTCCAAGTGACTTTTACTTTATTTTATTATTCCTTGATTAAAAAACTTAATTAATTAATTAATTAATCATTTTACCTCTAAAAAGTGATTTATCCATCCTTATGGATTCTCCGGCCACTGAAATTCACTTCTCATCATCTTATCCTATAGTGCTCTTCTTCTCGATTCCAATGAGCTATTACACTAAGTGGTTTCTCCAAGTAATATGCCCATTATGACCTTCTTAGTGAAATTAATTAAGATATGACCCATAATAACTCAAAATTACGGGAATCGTCGGAATGCAACAAAACCAAAACCAAGCTATGCAGAATGGATCCTGATGATAAACAATGCAAGTCGGGCCCAATAAAACCCCTCAATATCTCCTGAACTATCTGTCACCTCTATCTGGCTACTCTGGTAGGCATAGCACTGTAAAGTTATAATGTCCCTAAATGGGGACATTACAAAGGATTTACGTGTGCATGGTCTTCTTGCAGACTGTGCACGCAGCTTCTTGTCTGACATTGGTTCAGACGACATGGATTTCACAGGGAACCTGTCCATCGGGGGTACCATGGGCTGAATGCTCTAGACCTTTCCCCACGTCTTCCATTTATGGATTGAGCTGAAGTTTCAACAACCTTCTCAATCTTCAATAACTACTTCTCCCATGGAGGGTGGTCGAGACTGAATACATAAGGGACGACCACGTGCCTCTCCCAAGGCTTGGAGGCTAGCCTCTTTTTTCTACAGGCCACATTCTCAATATAGCCCAAGGCCATGACCCCGCGCCTATCTTCAAATGAATTTCGGCACTTTCCCTTTCAGGGGGTTTTCACCTCCCCTGACTTTGATATAGTGATGCCCAAAATTGTGAAACATTGGCTGAGATCAGTGGTCATATTTTCTTCGAGATGGAAGACCATGATATTTTTCCATTGAACAACACTGGCCCTCATCCAATTTGGCCCCACTTCATACAACCCTGAGGCTGTGACCGTGCCTGACACCAAAGGCGCTTCGTTAATTTCACGTATTGGCGATGAGAAGGATTCGACTCCTCGTCCTTCAGACTCTTGGCTGTCTAAATCGCAATGGGGCTCAACTTGTGTTAGCACCTCCCTTATCTCTCATCCATATGGTCACCGGATAGGACCGCGAGCTCAACCCTCGGGGGTTCTGTAATTTCACGTTTCAGGGTTTCGAGCTATGGGTGGATTTGTTTATGAGAACCTTGAAATGCCGACTCTCGAAAAAGATCAATCAGCTACCATATGTCCCTACTGGAGCGAACGGCTTAGATCATTTCTGGCCTCCGCCTAACACAAACCTCCGTGCAACTTCACGACCCCAATTACCCGAAGACCGCTAATCTGCACCATTAATGGATCCTCGCCTTTGAAAAGAGATCTTTTCCCTCTCGCTTTATTTGTGTCATTGTTCAACCATTCTTGGAACTGCAGGTAGTGAAAATGGAGTCTTGGCCGACTAGACTTAGGCTTGGGAAGGAAAAGGTTTAGTGGTGGAGGAAAAAAAAAGGGGGGGGGGGAAGTGATCGTCCTTTGGAAGAGACGAAAGTAACCCATGTCCGATCTATCTAGCATAATCACAGGGAAAACTGGTCAATCGACAAGGATGACAGAAGGGGAGAAGATGAGAAAAATTACAGACAGAAGGGGAGAAGACGAGAAAAATTACAAACATAGGAAGGAAATACAGACCCCCAAGGATTTGACAGGAATATGTTATAACATTAGGCTCCATGGGGGAGGGCATGCTCCCTACGAGTTGCCAAGAACTCTTCTGCAGTTTCAATGCCTTAGTGTCAGACTGTGGATTCTTTATTAAAACCAAAAAACAAACAGGAAACAAATATTTACAAACACAGGGGGAGCCACTCATAGCTCAAATAAAACACTTCTTCAAGAAATTCCCATTCACAGGGCCATTAAAAACTTCCTTGCCCTCCAAATATTTCAACTTGTAAGTATTATTTAAAAACACTTCAGAGATTTTGAAGGGCCCGACCCATAATGCTTCAAACTTGTTGTGCTTCCCTCTGTCCTACCTGGGTGCATCCCATTTTAGCACTAGATCTCCCAACTAGAGATCTTATTTTCTCGCCTTTCTGTCAAAGGCTTGCTTGATCTTTTGTTGAAGGTCATGAGCTCTATCCATCACCTGCTCTCTAGTCTACTGGACCTCTACCAGCTAATGAATCCTTTTGATCATATCATCAAGCTCTCCTTGATAATCCTGAAAGAATTTTTCTATAGGTAAAGCCAGTTGAGAAGGGAAAACAACTTTTGTCCCATAAACAAGTTGGAAAGGGGTGGTGCCTATGGATATTTTTGTTGTTGCTCGATCAGCCCACAGAGAGAATTTTATCTTTGAATCCCATTCCTTCTTATTGTCTTCCAACACTCTTTTAATGAGTTTGATCAAGCTTTTGTTAGAGGAATATGCCAGTCCATTTCCTTGGGGATAATAGGGAGTGGAGTGAATTAATGAAATCCCAAACTGCTCACAGAACTTGATCAATGGCTCAGACTTGAAGGATGCAGCATTATCAGTGATGATTCTGCTAGGACAACCAAACCTTGCCATAATATCTTCAAGAAAGCTAATGATCACTTTGTGTGAAGCACACCTAGTGGGGATAGATTCTATCCACTTGGTGAAATAATCTGTTGCAGTTAAAATCCATCTGTGTTGACCACTTGAAGCAGGATGAATCTACCCAATGAATTCCAACCCCCATTGTTGAAAGGGTGCTAAAGCTACTACAGGATTTATTGTCAGAGATTTGAGCTATTTTTTTCCTTCGAATCTTTGACATTTGATACAGGCTCTGATATTTCTGCTGACATCGGTGAACAAAGTGGGCTAGTAGTATCTAGCCCTGATAATTTTGTAGGTTGTGGTCTTCCAGAAATGGTTTCCCCCACATAGGTTGTCATGGAACTCAAATATAATCCTTTGGGCCTCCTATGGGTCTAGGCATCTCAGAAGCACTCCAAGAGGGTCTTTCTAATACAAGACTTGGTCGATAATACAATACCTTATTGCCTTGAGCCTCAAAGATCTTGCCTTGCTTTTTCCCATACCATCAGGGGGCCTTAACTCCTGCAGGAAATGTATAATATCTTTATACCAGGCACATTCTTCTAATGGAGGGTTGTCTTGAGAACTGCCATCAGACAATTCAGCCTGCTGATTTTTTGAGCAAATGCTGGTGAAGCTAACCCCCAAATCCTTACAATTAGACTCAACCAACAAATTGGCTAAACCCTGACCTTTAACTAATTTGGTGGGCTTTATCTCAAGATCAAACTCAAGGATTTTGGCGATCCACTTACTTCTTCTCCCGTCTATGTCAGGTTGAATGAGAATGTCCTTCACATAGGCCGAAGGAACATATGCAATGATTTTTGAATGCAAAACATAGATTCTTAAACGTTTAAGAGCTTTCACCAGGGCATAGGCTTGCTCCTCCATGATGTCATACCTAACCTCTACATCTCTTAATGCCCTGCTGAAAAATGAAATAGGCTGCCCTAGCCCCTCTACATTCTTCTGTAATAAAACAACTGCCACTGTGTCAAATGAAGCGAAGAAGAAAATCAGAAAAACTTTTGAGTAATTAGGACTAATAAGCACACGTGCTTCAGTCAGTGCTTTCTTGATCTTTCAAAAGAATTTTTGGACTCAACAACCCACTTTACTTCATTTCCCTTCTTGAGCATGGCTGTTATGAGCTTTACCATTTTAGCAAAATTAGAAACAAACCTTCTCAGAAAGTTAATTTTTCCCAAAAACGACTGGACTTCTTTCGTGGACCTTGGGAGTGATAAAGCTTGGATCATTTCCTCTCTACTAGGGTCGACTTTGACCCCCTCTACTGATACTATGTGCCCTAACAACTTTCCCTCCTTCATGGAAAACAAAGATTTCTTGGGATTTAAGGAGAGACCAAACCTTCTGCATTTTAAGAAAATCTTTCTTAGATGATAGCGATGCTCTTTATTGGATCTGGAGAATACTATGATGTCATCCAAATAGATGACCACAAATTTTTTCGTTTCTCCAATGAAGGCTATGTCCATGGCTCCCTGGAACGTTGCTCCTGCGTTCATCAATCCAAAAGGCATTTTTTCATACATGAAAGTGCCCCATAGAGTGATGAAGGATGTCTTTTCTTTGTCCTTAGGCAAGACAGAGATTTGATTATAACTAGAAAATCCATCAATCATTGAAATTATGGATGCACCTGTCACCCTTTTCAATATGTGTTCCATCTTTGGCAATGGGTAGTTGTCCTTCTTAGCGCTCCTGTTTAGATTTCTAAAATAGACATAGAGCCTGCTTTCTCCATCTTTTTTCTCACCGGGACCAAGTTGGCCACCCACTCAGAATACCTCAGAGGTACAATGAGGTGGGCATCCAACAACTTCTTCAACTCTTTCTCCATGATAGGCAACATCATGGGATTAATTTGTCTTAATTTCCGCCTAAATGGTTTGGCCTCCTCTTTTAATGGGATGTTGTGCTTGATAACACTGGTGTCATACGTTCTGAGGTCTTCGTAGATCTAGGAAAACACATCAGCGAATTCTTTCAATAATTCAACATACTCAGCTTTATGCTCCTTTGACAGGCTACTTGACAACTTGAAAAACTTTGGATCCTTTTCTGTGCCAAGATTGCACTCATCTACATCAGTGTCTTCGTTTGAGATTCTTCTTTTTACTTCCACATCATTGCTGTCAAATAGCCTTTCCAAAGGAACTAGTCCCTTTGGGATGTGATTGTTGGGTAACTGAACAATGTGATGGTTGGCAAGTTTGTTGAGGAAAACCTTGGCCTAAGATTCTTTATTAGAATCTGGGTCTTGATCGATATGCAATGCAAAAAAATCCTCAATAGCTTCCAGGAATCTCTTCATCTCAAGATCATCCTCAAACACCTTCCAATGTTTGACATTGTCAGATACGGAGGGCATGTATTTCACTTTTACATCATACCTGAGCTCGAGTGGCGGAGGGACTCTGGAATTGCTTGTCCAAATTGCAAGAGAGTCAGCCAGAGTGTTTTCCCCTCTTGGGATAAATGATATGTTGAAAGCTAGGAAAAAATTGTCAATGAGGTCCCGAGCTTCATTTCTGTAACTCCTAAGACGAGGGTGTTTGGCTTGATAAATATTTCTGGTTTGCTGGATAATCAACTCAGCATCCCCAAACACTTCTATCTCTTTGATGCCCATGTCCTTTGCAGCCCTTAAACCCAATATAAGAGATTCATATTCTGCCACAATATTGGTAGCCTCAAACTCTAATTTGTATGACAGAGATATAGTTTCTTGAGTAGGAGAAACAAAAATTATCCCAACACCTCCGCCTTCTCTAGAAGAGGCTCCATCAAAGAACATTTTCCAAATAGAGGTAATCAAAAGGGGGATTTCACAAAGAGTAATGGTCTTTCTGATTTCAAAACGAGGCTTGGGGGAATCGGTGAGTTGCAGCAAGCTAGATCCTAAATCGGTAACCAGGGAAAAGATAGGATGATTGGTGGGGTCTGCCTCATCACTAATAATGTTGTCCTATTGATTTTCTCCGTACAGTCTCCTATGATCCCCTCCGAACATTGGAATAGTATCATATGTGAGGTCCATCTGTAATGTTCCCCGAAGTATTTTTATCCAATATCTTGACAACAACATACCGAACTTAGGGGGCACATCAGCTACCACAATGTCCATGACCAAACTTTTCATGGGAAACTGAAACAAGGTCACGACCAGATCTTTCATAACCCTAATACACTGCACCCTTATTGAATAGAAAGAGTACAAATTGTGGTAATCCTTAGTGACTCCCAACCCAAGTTATTCCATGACAATTTTAGGCATGAGATTATGAGATGCCCCAGAATCCATTAGATAGTTATGCAACACATTATCATGAATGTTCAGAGACATATAGAAGGGAGGGGATGAATCATATCTATCTTCTACCATAGGGCCTAATATGACTGTTGGTTTTTCATCTTGGAGGTTCACTGAGTCTGTCGAATGGAAAGAAGGCTCAGACCGTAGTAGTTTAGAGAGGGACCTTTTAAAATCTTCATGTTTGACTAGCTCTGAAATGGGCACAGGAATTCTAATTTTTTGAATTTCATGCTCAAAGCTAAAGGAGGAAGGAGGCTTTTGAACTTCCCTTACCTCTGAGACAATTTATTTGACTATTGGCGAGAGATTCTGAGATTTATTTTCCTTGCTATAATTCACTGCACCTTTGGGAAGCTTTTCTGCAATGAGGGGATGATCAAGGGTTTCTGACTTCCCCTCTTTATTCTTTGACCTGATATTATATTTACTGGGATTGCTATTATTATCTTTCTCCCCCCTACTCAGCTCATTTATTTGACTATTCATGAGGAGCTCCTCGTAGGCAGACTGAGTTAAATGGGGAAAAGGGGAGGTGTCTCCATTACAATGAATTTTGAGGTCAAGCTCTTCCTCTTCCCTCTCCTCATCATCAATGAGGTTATTTTGGAGAGGGGTTTGAATCCTATGAACACATCTATCTATGTTCCTTTGTTCCCTTGGCATAATTTGAGGGACATTGTTATTCGGCCTCCTAAAATTTCCTATGTTGTCAACATTTTGGGGATTTCTGTACACAGGCTTCCCTTCTAATCCAACCTTTCCATCCTAGCCAAAAGTGATTTAAGTATCTTGGTTACTTCATCCATTTCAGGGGGGAGGGAAGAGGAACCTGAAGTGGAGGTTTCAGGTCTCTGCCTAGGTATGTCCCTATCAATCTTATTTTGGATTCGAGCAACAACCAATATATTAGAATCTACTTCTACAACCGCATCTTGCATATGAGCCAGGGAAGTGGCTCTTCTTTCCCTCAAAAGGAGGTAGAAATCAAGGTCAAAAGCACTGGCATAAGTAATTTTGGATGAAGCCTCTTTAGGCTTTATCTCTGTAGGGATCTTATTGTACATCTTGTTGAACCTTTTGGAGAAGTCATAGACAAATTCTCCTTCCTTTCTCTTTAGGGACCCAAACTCTGTGATATAATACATGAAATCATTTTTATTCCCCCATTGTCTCAGGAAGACACTATCCAAAGCCTCAATCTCATCGATAGATCCAGGAGGCAAGGCCCTGAACCATTTCCTAGCCTTGCCTTCAAGGTTGTGAACAAAAATCCTCATCCACATGTCTACATGCATGGTGACATGATGATATGTAAAAATGTAAAAGGAATCAATGTGTTCCTCTGCAGGTATGTCTCCTTCGCCCGTAAACTTGGGCAATTGTTTAAGGTAGCCATCTGCTGGGAGGGCATTAAGAGGCTGAGGAAAAACAAGGGGGACATACCTAGCTGCTATTATGGACTCCATTCTAGTCATAGGGGGATTTTATCCTGCCATAGGGATAATAGGTGGAGGATAACTAGGAGTGGAAGGGGTTCAGACAGGGGAGATCAAAACTTAGCTTAGACGAGGATTTAGAGAAAAGGCTACAGGGTTTGAGAGAGCAGGAGATTCTTTGTGTGTAGTAGAAACAGTAATAGGAGGAGGGGTGGTAAATCTCAGAGTAGGGAAATCTCCTGAGGCACTGGGTCTAAACCATGATACAATTTCAGGGGAGAAAGGAGTGACAAGGATTTCTCCCTCTAATCCCAGAACAGGAGGGGAAATATCAACAGGGACACTCCCAAAATTTAAAGTTCGGGAAACTCCAACAAAAGGTATGACAGGGGAATGAGGAGAAGAAAATGGAGCTTCAAAATAAGGACATGGAAAATTATCAAAAATACCTGGTTCAGCAGTAGAAGTTCCTTCTCGAGAATCCTTTCCCTTCCTAATAATTTTTCCAGGGAAACTTCAAGCGTAGCTAGAGGCAGTTGTGGATGATACCCCGTGTGTTTGCCTTTCGAAGCCAACTGAGAAATGGGGTCAGACCAGTGGAGTCGTCACAATGGAGTCACCAGGTGCACAGTAGTAATATTATATGTACTGAGTTCTGATGCACCTTCAGAACCAACAAGCTTTGTCGTTCAATCCTAAGGAAAATCTTCAACTTCATCCCTCGCAACGGTGCCAGAAATGTTAGCACTATAAGTCACTCTTGGATTGCGGTAGGAGTAAGCCTGATACCCATAAGTTTGTATGTCACAAGTTGGTTACAAAAGGGTGATCAAATGGGAGTAAACTCAGAATAATATTTCTTTAACTCAAAAGACTAGGTTGGAAGTGCATAGATAAGTGAGTCTTGATCTAACTTAATCCAGTGAGTTTGCATCATGGTGAGTAGGTGGAAGAAAAGGAGAGAAAGGTATGAAGGTCCACTCTGGACATTCGGTCTTCCAACAACCTTTGGAGGAAAAGTATCAGATATAAGATCCTCTCAGATTTGAAAACTTCAGGAAACTTAAAGTTGCTGCAAAAACATATATAGTCAAACATATACTATATGATAGTCACAACACCCAACTGGATCATCCATGCCTGGGCTTTAAGAGTCAGAAACAAGGGATAAAAGAAGAATATGGCTACCATTAAACAAGAAGTCTCAAGTATCGTTCATAACTAGAGAACTAGAGGCCTCATCAAAACATTACAATTAGGAGCTTATATATACCATTGATCCTTACAAAAATATAAAAAATGAGTATATATACTTAGAGAAATTTTCTCCCTTGACAGTAGGAGAGTCACTAAGCTGGTTCATTTAAGGATTTACATGTGCATGGTCTTCTTGCAGACTATGCATGCAACTTCTTTTCTGACACTGGTTTAGACGACATGGCTTTCATAGGGAACCTGTCCATCGGGGGTACCACAAACTCATTGCTCTAGACCTTTCCCCATGCCTTCCATTTATGGATTGAGTTGAAGTTTCAACATCCTGCTCAATATTCAATAACTACTTCTCCCATGGAGGGTGGTCAAGACTAAATACATAGGGGACGACCAAGTGCCTCTCCCAAGGCTTGGAGGCTAGCCTCTTTTTCGGTGGGCCCCATTATCAATATATCCCAAGGCCATGACCCCGCACCTATATTCAAATGCATTTCAGCGCTTTCCCTTTCGGGGGGTTTTCACCTCCCATGACTTTGATATAGCGATGCCCGAAATCGCGAAACGTTGGCTGAGATCAGTGGTCATATTTTCTTCGAGATGGATGACCATGATATATTTTCCATTGAACAACCCTAGCCCTGATTCGCTTTGGCCCCACTTCATACAACCCTGAGGCTATGACAGTGCCTGACACCAAAGGCGCTTCGTGAATTTCGTGTATCGACGATGATAAGGATTCGACTCCTTGTCCTTTAGACTCCCAGCTGCCGAAATCGCGATGGGGCTCAACTTGTGTTAGCACCTCCCTTATCTCTCATCCATATGGTCACCGACTAGGACGACGAGATCAACCCTCGGTGATTCTTTAATTTTTTGTTTCGGGGTTTCGATCTATGGGTAGATTTGTTGATGAGAACCCTGAAACGCTGACTCCCAAAAAATATCAATTAATTTCCACATGTCCCCGCTGGATCGGATGGCTTAGATCATTTCGAGCCTCTGCCTGACACAAACCTTCGTTCAACTTCACGGCCCCAATTACCCGAAGACCTCTAATATGCATCGTTAATGGATCCTCATCATTGAAAAGAGATCTTTGCCCTCTCGCTTGCTTTGTGTCATTGTTCAAGCGTTCTCAGAGCTACAGATAGTGAAAATGGAGACTTGGTTGAGCTAGACATAGGCTTGGTAAGGCAAAGGTTCAGTGATAGAGGAAGAAAAGGGGGGGTGGGGAGTGATCGTCCTTTGGAAGATATGGAAGGAACCTAGGGCCGATCTCTCTGGCATACTGACAGGGAAAACTGGTCAATCGATAAGGATGACTGTGAATGAAAGAGAAAGACATGCCAGGATGGGGAGGAAAATCATGATCGGATCGACATAAGGGGAGAAGACGAGAAAAATTACAGACATAGGAAGGAAATAAAGACCCCCAAGGATTTGACAGGAATATGTGATAACACATCCATTGTGATATTATCAAGGTCTGGTTTGTCTTCAAGAGTAGAAATCTTGGCATCATATCTCATGGGTAATGATCTCAAGATATTTTGCATAATGGGTTGACCTTTGATTTCTTCTCCTAATGCTCTGATTGAGTTAACCACTTCATATACACTCTGAATATATTTTGTTATGTTCTCTTCTTACTTCATTTTTAGGTTTTTAAATTGTGTTTTGTAGGTTTGTAGTTTGGTCTTTTTTACTTTGTTGTCTCCTTCATACATGACCTTTAGTTTGTCCCAGATTTCTTTTGTTGATTTACAATGCATTACTTTCACAAATATAGGATTGGCTAATCCTCCTAGGATGGCATTGGCTGCTCTTGCATTGTCATTACACATATACTTTATGGTTGTGTCTGTGGGAGTAGTAGCATGTGAAATGTACCCATATTCTATATATTTCCAAATATCACAACCTAGGGGCATTATATAGCCTTTCATCCTCATACTCTAAAGTGCATAACCATTCCCTTTGAACAAAGGTTCTCTGGTGGAAGACATTCCTTCTTGATAATCCTTACGATTATGCATAATCTACCTTCCAGTTATTAGACTGTGTTGAAGGAACCATCTCTGATATGAATTGTTGGAATAAGGTTTAATAATGAGAGGGGCGGTGAATCAGTATTAATAAATTTTCAACAAAATGGACTCCTAAAAATATTTCAAATGTGTTCCCCTCTTAGTTTTCATAATATTCTACTAGCACTACAATTATGCAAGGCTATGTGAGACTGAATTATATGCTAAGTGATTAAGGTATTTTTCCCCTGTGATATTGGGTCTGGATCGCAACAGAGAAAGACTAAGTGGCAGAGAAAACAGTCTCCTCTAAAAGACAAGCACACAAAAGCTAAAGAAAATAACTACTTAAACTAGGAGGAAGTAGGGATACAAAGGATAAAAGAAAGTGCACCTTTTTCTCCCATTTGATGGTGATCCCCACTCCGATTTGTTAAAGAGCTCTTGATATTCTACCAAAACCATCCTATAAGATAGATACAAAACAAGGGCTGCAACAAAAGTAGTTATGAAATCAAAATCATGTGCATATTATATGTCATATTCAAAGTAAGCATAATATTAACATACATTGAATACAAAATCTAAGGGAAAACAAACTATTTTATTATCATCAAGTGGAAAAGGTAAGTTACAACCTAGTTCAACCTTTAGGCACCTTCTTGAAGCCAATTGTCTAGGTTCCTCTAGGAATCCTCAAGCATCAAATCAACCAATGTAATCTTCCATCAATGACTCAGATAGGGATACATAGACACCCTTTAGTCACATAACATGAGAAATAAGTGTTGGAAAAAGAGTTTCCAGACTACAGGGGATGTTGCTTAGAGAATTATAGGGAAGGGAGGCTTGCGAGATGTTGGCATCATAACTTTGCATAAAAGGAATTGACCTCTCCTTAGCCCTCCATGATTGTTTTATATTTTCCCAAAGAGGTTTGGGGAGTTGAATTTCATTGAGTATGGTAAAATTTCATTGGGAAATGAGCCCAACCAAAAAACCCACCCGAAAACATGAAATTATTTTATTTTTAACAAATTTTGAGGGCATCCTGTTCGAAAACACAGGTATTCCAACAGAGGACGAACACTTTCAGTAACCACTCACATAACTATATCAAATATCAACACACCGATGTTTTCATGTGGTAAAACCCCTACGGGGAAACATCCACGACCCCAACCAAAGCGGCCACTTGGAGCAGTTTATTAATGCAAAAAAAGATTACAGAGAGATTTTACAAGAGAGTTTCTCACAATCGATCATCGACAAATGACCCTCCATGCTCTTTAAATAGATATCATGGACCAATCGAGTGTTAAGCCACAGATCAATGGCCATTAAGATCGAGGAGAGTATGAATTGTCGGATCACTCTATGTCGGGAACATATTGTGACCGTCGGATTTCCTAACTACAAATGCATGCTAATGCACACTAAAGAAACACACTAAGAAACACACTTTTACCTAACGAAATATTAGACCAAGTAGATCTTAACTAACTCTTAAGTGTCTAAATATCCTAACATCCCCCCTTAAGAACAACTTGGGATAGGATTGAAGTATTTACAATAGTGACACAATAGGAGAAGGAAGAAGGCATTAGAGCCTATCCCCCCTTAATGACAACTTCCTGAACTCCTAACATAGATCGAAGTTTGGAAAAATTTTCTTCTGTAAGAGACTTTGTGAAAAGGTCAACAACTTGATCTTTTATAAGGAAAAAGAGCACTTCAATAACTTGATCATGAATTACCTTTCTGATGAAGTGCATGTGTAGCTTGATGTGTTTGCTATGCTGATGTTGAACTGGGTCTTTGGCGAGCTTGATGGCACTCTAATTGTCACACCAAAGGCTGGTCGAATGCTGGTGATGGAATAAAAACTCTCAAAGGATTTTTCGAAGCCACATGGCTTCTTGACTTGCATTTACCATTGCTCGATACTCTGCTTCTGCTGAAGAAAGTGAAATAGCTTGTTGTTTATTACAGGCCCAAGTGACAGGTCCTGAACCAAGGCTGAAAAAATAACGTTCAGTATATTTCCGATCATCAGGGTCGCCGGCCCAATTTGAATCAGTGAAACCAACCAATAAAGGAGTCCCCCCTAAACTGTAATGTATCTCGAACTGAACTGTACCACGAACATAGCGAAGTATCCTTTTAGCTGCTTTCCAATGGCTTTCATGGGGTGTTTGCATATATCGGGCAACAAGACCAACAACAAAGGAAAGATCAGGATGGGTATGAGTCAAGTATAAGAGGCTACCAACTAACTG
>SNQJ01S0020892.1:11614-24897 GCA_010110895.2 Picea sitchensis
ATGAAAAAATGGAAAACATAGAGAAAATTCTATGACCCAATTCACAATTCTTATCGGCTATGTTCCTTGCATCAAAACAATTCCCAACATATCAAGCTGTATAACAAATTCAACTTCCTATGTTGATGCCAAGGCCACTAGAAACAATTGCTACCAAAATATATCCAATCCCTACAACACCATTTCAAGTGACTTCTAACAATGACAACACTTGCACTATGCGCAACACTAGTAATGGGAACTTTCTTAACAACAAAATGAGCAAAGGGTGGGTGAACTTACCTCCTCATCACCATCATGGTTGGATACAGATCCATGGCACCCTTACAACACATTAACCAACACCTCATCCACCTAGTTCAGTGCACTATTAACCATAGTTTAAACCTCAAAATATTTAGATGTTGCACACCCATGCCAAGTCTTTGTGCAATCCATTCGATCACTTATGAATCCAATTTCATCACTACTTCTCGAACATTGATCTGATGACATTCCATCAAGTTGTTCTAACATAGCTTCTTCCTCATCACAAATTGTCGTAACATAGCTTCTTCCTCATGCTTTGTGTTCTCATATGTTGGTAATGTGTTATACTCTTTTCAAAATTATCCCCATGCATTGTATGTTGTTTCGAGTGCACTAGGGTGGGATCAGAGCCCCCCCCACCGAAAAAAAAAAAATTGGGTCATATTCAATATGTTTTTGTCTTCTTTTGGGGGCCACTGTAATCTAATTTTGGTTAAGGATTTACAGTTGTAATATAATTCAAGTTAATGGAATAGGGTTTTGGATTCCATGGAATCATATATATTTTATTCTAAATGGTGAATTTAATATACAATGAGAAATAGAGGTGTGGCTCTAAGGTTTGTTGGTTTTCCTAGTTAAGGGTTTCTAGGGTAAATCTTTGAGTATTGTGTGTGAATGACATTGTTATTCTTTATAGTTTTATAAAGACTTTGTATGCATTATTTTATTGTAAAGGTTTAAAACTTACATCACACTCCTCTCTTTGGGACTCTACGTGGCTAGCCAAATCTCCATTCAATGTTCACATCCTTCTCATAATCTTTCATTTCGAATGCACCTTAAAATAATAACTTACATCTTGTCATGCGATACTCTTGTCATCTTGTCATGTGATACTCTTTCCTAGTGTAGATAACTTACATATATTTCATCACAAGTATTCTTTCATTGTTGCATGTATTTGATAACACTCTCATGGTCACTAGGAAAATTCTTTGCATGTGTGCCTTCCTCTTCAAATCTCTACAACTTTAGGAAATTTTTATCTTTCTAGACAAATTTTGCATACAACTGCTAGTGGTGAGGTTGTTTTGATAATTGTTTCAACAATTCATATAGCACAATGAGAAACTCAAGCCAAAATATCTTATGCTCTTCTTCAAAGAGATATGTCTCCTTGAATATTTCCACTTTCAACCCTAAATACATGCATTCTTGATACGAAAAAGCATGCTTCGCACATAAAACTAGTTGCAATTCAACTTTTGTGGGATTCCACTGTATTTTCATCCCTCTACATTAGATATGGTCCCAACAATGGAACCAATTGTTAGCTTATCTTGAGACTTGGGATATGTGGGGGTGGTATCTACCAAATGCCTAGTGTAGTCTAGAATGTTGGCATGAGATATTATACAACATAAATAGGGTGTGTAGCCTTAGATCACAAGCATAAAGTGCTTGGAGCTTGAAACAACACAACATTTGTTCATCCAAAAAATATCTTATCCCCTAGATTACAATCATATATAAAGACATTATAGAGAAGGATCCAAGACTAACCACTATCATCCATTTAGTTTACAATCATATATAAAGGCCTTGTAGAGAAGGATCTAAGACTAACGATTATTATCCATTTAGTTAGAGAGATTCAACACCTTTAGTATTTAGCCACAAATTCCTTAAGTTCAGTACCTCTATGGACATGATTATGGTCAATTATAATTCTATACTTTTATGGGAGATCCTCTTACTTAGGATTTCACGAATTCTTTCATAACTTGGTCTATTGCATTATTGATCCTAGATCTGCAGTGGATTCAAAAAGGTACAAAACTTGCCACAATATCTAGAAATGATGCCACTAAACTTTTCTTGTAGCTAAGAAGTTGAAGCTATCGAAATTGGACTAAGTATTGTATTTAGAGATACAATATTCAAAATTGAATTGAATAGGTCCATTCAAAAGTTTCCTCATACAGATGAAGATCCAATGAAACCAAGTTGTTGTTGCTATTTCATTATTTAGAAAACTAAATTATATTGGAAGTTGGGTAGGGAGCTATGTTCATCAATCTCAATTTTCATTTACTTACATATGTGCTAAATTTAGTCTTCAAAATTATCAAGTTGGGTGCATAGGGGATTTTGGCACAAAGAAGCATGTGAGTCATCTATAAATTGTCGAAATATTAACGTGTCTAAGTGAACTTATACAAATGATGACTACCATACTTTTAGCTATCAATCAGGATGAACTCTACAAGATTATGTTGGAAGATTGTGTCTTCATAAGTCCTTCGGTGGTGCACATATTTTGAATAATATCTACAATATATCCACAATTTGTACTATTGATCTAGACATGCATAGTGAATTATTGAGGGGAGTCACTAAAAGGATGTCGTCAAGACTAATTGTTACTACAATCATTTCAAATCACCACACTACTAGAAATTTTCAATATAGGTCTCTAATACTCTCTATTTTTGTTCAAGGGTTAATGTATTTGGTGTCTTCTATTGAGGTTTTTGGGTGGCTAAAGTCACGTTGAAGAGGTTATGGGGGTAGTAATTGTTTATTGCACCCAATAGAGCTTAACGACCTATTCAACATGAGATAACTTTATATGTGCTATCATTTCTCTACTAGAGTCTAGAAAACCAAGTAAGTTGAGTTGTTTCCTAGTGATGTGAATTGGATCTTGGCGAATGTTTGTAAATAAACATGTTTTGTTTTATTTCATTTTATTTGGTCTTCTGGCACAATGAGAAGGTGAAATGAACAATAGTGATGGTTGTCCTTCCAAAATAATCCCATTAAAAATAATGAGAGCTACAGTGAAGAGGACACGAAGGGAGATGCAAGGAGAAATAGGGAAGTAGAGTAGCATAAATTAAAGCTTGAAGAGGGCAGCCTGCTGGAGATTGAGTGGACGAAGGTGTTAATATGTTTGTTCACTCTAATCGAAGGTCTCTCTGAGCCATGACCTCCTGCAATTTCGTGGTCACTGTGAGTAACAATACACATAGTCTGTGTATAGCTCACCCATTTGTAATTTTCTCCTAAGCTTATTAGAAGTCCCATTTAAATGTTGAACCTACGAGTTATTCCAATCTATGATTTAGGAATTTGGTTTTGAGTTACAACAATATATGCATACTCTTTTGAAGTGTGTTTTTATCATGTAGCATTTTCCAAATTGTTTCCCCAATGTCTGGGTGAATTTAAACTTACTTGGGCGAATTTATAGACCCATGGGCGTTTTGTTTACTTCTAGGGTGAATTTAGAGACCCATGGGTGTTTTACCCACTGCCTAGGTGTGTTGTTTATTTCTTGGGTGAATTTCTCAGCATTCTTGCAGTCACACACATTTCCTAAGATTGAATTATCTTCATCAAACATTTTTCTGAGCTGTTGATTTTCCAATTCATTCTCTAGATGTGTTTCCTTCATCCTTGGTTATCATACTTTCTCTCTAGAGGTTTTATTTGTTGTTAAATATCAAATTCACCTCCAGATAATTTTTTTCCCAATTGTTGGTCGGATCATTCTGCATGAGTCATTTCTCTCTTTTCCTTTTCGGTTGACTGCATTTTCCAATAGACTACATCCACCTTCCATTCAACTGGGCTTTCTCTTGGTCGACTAATATCCCTTTGTTGACCATATATTTGGTCAACTCAACTTGCATATGGTTGACTCGTCTTTCATCTAGTCGAATTGCTAGAAAATTGGTTGACCTGACTTGTAGATAGTCGAATTTCCTTCTCACAGTCGAAATGTCTGTCATTTCGTTGACCCGACTATTGGGAGGTTGACTGGTCCATCTTCTGGTCAAGATGGCTATTTACCAACATACTGCAGGGCTTGAAACCAATTGAAGAAGATCAAGATAGAAAGAATAATTTTATTCTGCAAAAGTATCCATGTTTGTGAGATGGATAAGCCATAGGCCTATTATTTATGGATCAAATGCTATCAGAGTAGGCTTCAAAGGATTCTAGAACACTTGCATGGTAAACACCCACAACCAATACCAAAATAGTGGACAAGCACTGTTGCTAGGACTACACAAAATCAGAGGAAAATGGAGGCCTTTTGCCTCCGTCTCCTTAATGGTCTAGCTTTTGGGGACCAAAATCCTTCAAATGGGGAGGTGTGATCTGAATTGGATCTTGGAAAATGTTTGTAAATAAACATGCTTCTTTTTTATTTAATTTTATTTGGTCTTTTGGCACAATGAGAAGGTGAAATGAATAGTTGTGACGGTTGGCCTTCCAAAATTATCCCATTAAAAATAATGAGAGCTGCAGTGAAGATGACACGAAGGGAGATGCAAGAAGAAATAGGGAAGGACAATAGTAGAAATTAAAGCTCGAAGAGGGCAGCTTACTGTAGATTAAGTCGATGCAAGGGTTAATGTGCTTGTTCACTCTAAGCGAAGGTCTCTCTGAGCCATGAACTGTTGTAATTTTGGTGGTCACTGTGAGTAACAATACACAGAGTATGGCCCACAAGGGTGTAGACCGATTGGCAAGTGTCGTGTAAATGGAAGGAAATATGTAAAAAGGAGGTCTCAAGTTTGATTCTCACCTCGATTTACTCATGCCCCATGCTTGTGGGTTGTGTGGATGCACTTGGAGGTTATAGAGGTAGCATACAGGAATCGACCCCGTGTCACGCAAGTATGAGAACTGCGAGTTGTTGATTCCACCAGTACAAAACAAAAAAAACAATACACAAAGTCTATGTATAGCTCACCCATTTGTAATCTTATCCTCAACTTAATAAAATTCCCATTTAAATGTTGAACCTATGAGTTACTACAATTAATGCTTCGGGAATTTGGTATTGAGTTATGAAAATATATGCATACTCTGCTGAAGTATGTTTTTATCCTATAGCACAGTCCAAAGTGTTTCCCTGTTATCTGGGAGAATTTACGAACCCGTGGGTGTTTTAATTACTTCTTGGGCAAATTTATACTTACCTCGGCAAATTTAGAGACTCATGGGTGTTTTAACCACTGCATGGGCATGTTGTTTATTGCTTGGGTGAATTTCTTAGCCTTCTTGCAGTCACACACATTCCCTAAGATTGAATTACATTCCTTGGATGTTTTTCTAAGTTATTGGTTTTCCAATTCGTTCTTCGGATGTCTTTCTTTCATCCTTTGTTATCAAACTCGTCCTCTAGAGGTTTTATTTGTTGTTGAATACCAAATTCCCCTCTAGATAATTTTTTTCCCAATTGTTGGTTGACTCATTCCACACGAGTCATTTCCCTCTTTTCCTTTTTGGTTAACATCATTTTCCAGTCATCTACATCTACCTTCCATTCAACTGGGATTTCTCTTGGTCAACTAATATCCCTTGGTCAACCAAATATTTGGTTGACTCACCTTTCATCTAGTCGACTTGATAGACCATTGGTCGACCCGACTTGCAGATAGTCGACTTTCCCTTCTCACAGTCGACTTGTCTGTCATTTCATCGAGTCGACTATTGGGAGGTCGACTGGTCCATCTTCTGGTTGACGTGGCTATTTACCAACATACTGCATGGATTAAAACCAGTTGAAGAAGATCAATATAGAAAGACGAATTTTATTCCAAATAAGTATTTGTGTTGGTGAGACGAACAGGGCATAGGCCTACCATTTACAGATCACCTAGTTTCTTACAAACCTATCAAAATACCATTAGATTCTATGATTAATTTATCTCTTTGTCATAACTAATTCTCTAAGAATTGTGGGAATTTTTTATCCTCATATGCCCTGCCATGGTAAACTTGTGATTTGGCAAGGTATTCCATGTATTCTTCCAACAAATTTATATGAGCATGTGTCTATTGGTGCTAGTTATGGAAATGCGTGACCAAGTTTGTTAATGAATCATGTGCCTTGTTCACTATTAGTCCTCTAAGTTTTTCTATGTTTTGAGTTAGGGAGGTTGATGTGGAATGAAGTATGGTCAACAATGTCTATTTATCATTCTATAGGTGTTCTACCCAATATTCTAAGTCCTTAATATGCACATCGAGATGATGTGCATGATTCTCTATTGTAGCATAATATTTTTCCATGCTATGAACTCATATAGCTTTGCTTCTAGATCACTCTCCAAATATTAAGCACTCTTAACTAAATCACCCTCTTCTTCAATCTAGGGCCATGCTTTTGCAAGAAATGTCTGACCAATTGTGAGAATATTAGTTTTATTTTCAAGGAAAGATGATGTCTCCAAGAGGAGAGAACCCTATTGTATGATTGCTTATCTCAAATGCACACTCTCTACTTACAAATAGTCTCACTTCTCTTACAATATTCCTATTATGTCTAGCTAATATCCTACCATAGATTCTAAAGTCCTAGTTCCTAAAAAGAGTCACCCATGACCACATGTTCAAAGATATCAACACCATCATGTTATTTAATAACATTGACACCTGGTAATGTAATATCAAGATATTTATATTTGACTGGTGTAGTGCAAGAGACAGAAGCTTGCCATTGGCATGCCACTAAAGTGTTGTAATTGATTCATGAGTGCAATAAGCACCAAACCTATATGAACTCCAAGAATAGGGCCTCTATGAACTTGTAACAACTATTGATGTTGTTGCAGTGAAGTGTAAGTGGTTACCTCATGTGTACCAATTCGTGTAGGATAACTCTATTGTTGCAAAGCGTTGGAAGTGGTTTAATCTATCTATTCGTGTGTTTGGGATGAAGAATTGAGAGTAGTATCATCACTATGAGTGTTTACTTGTTCAAGAATGGGTGAAGGATCAAGTGTGGAAATGTGCCTTGGTGGAGAAGGGAGTAGGCCAACACCAATGGGTTGTTCCCACCAAGAGGGGAGAACAAAAGTGGGAGAGTTACAGGTGGACATCCTCTTTCTCAAAATGAACATTTTGTGTCGGGAAAGATGAGTAGGAAATCAAAGTGGTTGTAATGTAGTGGGGCTCCATGGTATTGTCCATTTAGACATCATAATCCATCATGAGGGCGGGACAAGTGAGAAGTAGGGTATCCTAAGCTACTTCTATTTTTTGTATGAGGGGAAATGTTCGATTGGTGTAGAAGGAGGAGGTGATCTCGAGTAACCTCCTAGGAATATTGGGTCATTAGCAAGTCACATTGAAATGGGTTAGTAGGGGAAGTGTGGGGTAAAGAGACTTTTGTGTTTTGTGACAAGGCATCCACATGGTTGTTTCTAACATGGCGGGTCACCCATGAATGCATGTCTTTTAAACATTTTTCACTAATTGAGCCCCCATTGTGGTCTCAAAAGAATGGTGCACTAGGTGTGCCAGTCGATAACTGGGGTGATGTTGACAGGTTACAATTAGGGTAATGGAGTGTTGAAGGAAGTGAATAAAAAATAATTAATATTTCCCCAATCTCATAGGGAACCAGACTATTGAGGGGATGGTTGGAAAGTGTTTCATTTTTTTCATAGAAAAAAGGTGGAATTTAGTAAATGCAAGGTTGATAAGGTTGATAAGGTTGATAGGTTGAGTGCGAGAGTGGTGTCGGGGGAAAGTAAAGTTAGGGGACATATCTAAACTTGTCATATTTTTCATTGTTCCCCCCTAGACCAATATTTGTTTTTTAGGGGTTGTGAGGTGCATCCAAATATAAGGTTAGCATGTTATTGGTTGACATATGAAAATATTCATTTTATTTTTATTTTTACCTATTATCTTGGAGTTATAATTTGTATAGGGACATTCCACTTTCTATCCCTTATGTTGTTATTAGTACAATTACATAAATTACATATATAGGTAGGAGGAAATCACCTTCCCAAGGACTTCATCACCATCCAATGCATGTAGCTACACTAAATCATTCTCATGTAATCTATAAAAAACAAAGAATCCTAACCACAAGTAAATGAGCTTATCTAGATGATCTTTCCTCTTCCAGTGAAAAGGAAAGACCCATTTTCCTTCTTTAAAATGTATTTTCTTTAGGTCTTTGTTGTGATTTTCTTTGATGCACTCATTTTGAACTTGTTTTTACTAGTTTTCTTTGAAACACAGTTCATCTAACTTTTCTACTTGAAACAAGCAAACTTCAATTGAGCCTGTGTCTCCTTGTTCATTGATGAGTGCAATGCATAGAGATGGAAGACAAAATTCCATTGGAACTTCTTCACTTTCGTATACAGGTCTAAATGATGTGAGTCATGTACTGCTATTATATACAATTCAAAAGGCCCAAAGTACTAAAAAAATGTGTTGGTCCTAACTCTTCTATCAAATCCACATGCCTTCTTGAAGGTATTCAAAAATGATTTTGGTTTTTGACTCTACCATGCTGTTGTCACATGGATAATAAGGTAGTTGTGATGATGTGTAATCATGAAAAACTCTATGAGGTGGAAAATGACCATGTTTATGAAGTGAGCCTCATTGTAGCTAATTAATTAGAGGTGACATATGGATTTGATGCTAACATTTGTGTAAAAAACTAAGTAAGAGTGTAGGAATATTTTATGATCAATAGATTGAGCCAACTGTTACACCCCTCTCACCTAGGGGTAATTAGAGGAGATCAATTTTAATGATCCACATTATAGATAATGGTCCCAGAGATGATGAACATCATTCTCCATAGACAACAACCCTTCATATGCTTCTTCCTCATCATTGCTCAACTCATTTACTTGATCAACAGGGTCATCTAATGATGGTGGTTCAAGACACATGAGGTACATTAGTCATTGTTTCATACAAAGTGTTACATTTAATGCATTGGGAATTTACCTGAGGATCATGGGTTGAAGTTAGATAATGAATCACGATCCTTGGAAGTTTTTTTTTTTTTTTTCCTTGTTTCACCTTGGTGATCATCCTATGTGTCTTTGTCAAATATTGTCACTCTTGGGAGACATAGGTACTATTGAAATGCCTTACCATTCATTTCCATACTTAACACATTCCACCTAGATTCCTTCCATTATCCTATATTTTGAAAGTGTCTATTACAAAAATCCCAAAAATCCCAAAAATGTTAGGTTAAACTTGACTACGTAAAAGAGTCAAGTTGTTAAGGCAACAATAATGGTTTCATGTTTTGGTAACTCTAGTTTTATAGCCCATGAATTACATGTAATAAAGCCTGTAAAAGGTTGATACTACTCCATTGTAATGTGGCGTAACAGGTCCGACGTCAAGTGAACTAGGACAAGGCTGGAGGGTAGCGACGAGGTCGGCGCCGAGGCACCGACGGTCTCCGTTCGGGGCGTCCATCCGACAGAAGAGCATGAATATATGGCGGCGATGCTGAACCGTGATTTGAGTCGGTTCGAGATGATTGATTCGAATCCACTGGAGACTACGGTTATTAACCAGGAAAGCCAGCTAGCCCTCCCGGAAGAAGAGAACCTCATGTTGAAGGAATGACTGTTGGTTTTTTATGGATGTGCAGACCGCTCTGAGAGTTGCACGGGGGAAGAAACCCTCGAGATTTGTCATTTTTTAGTTTGAAAGGCGTTGTGGAGTCAAGGTCGAAGCTGCTACTGCTGGAAGTGGCCAACACACGGGGTCTACTGCAAACCACGCAAATGTTGAAACCCAAAGAGGCGATGCCCTGGATGTGTGCAATTTCAAAAGGATAAACGTTTCTTTTGGTGGTGATAAATGTGTCGTAGAATCCTTGCGGCTACTGTACCATGTGGAAAGATTATTGGGAGTTCAAAGTAATCTTATGGCTTGGTTGGTGCGCCAGAGCTCAGGTTCAAGTTATGGTTTTAGCCATGCGGGTATCGAGGTCAGGGCTTCGGAGGGCTCCGAGGGCTTGGGAAACTTGGAGTTGTTGACTTGGTACAGGCAACAACTCATGTGTTCAAAACGCATAGCACCAGTCGACATATCACTGGCTTGACCAGGAAGAGGTCGTTGATTTCCAATCGGTGGAATTGCATTGTACAATGCGCAGAAGGAGCCTAAGTGAGTCTTGACCTCCAGAAGGTGTGTGCAGGTACTGTGAGGTGCAGATCTGGAAAGAAGACGGTGGATCTCAGAGGTTGGCATTGGTTGGTGCAAGCACATAACGGAGTGTTGATGGGATCAGCTAGATTCAAGGAGATGGTAGAGCTTCCAGTGGGCACAGCGGATCTGCATCAACCCAAGGGTTTCGATGGCCTGAGAAGAGCATCAAGACGAAGGGGCTTCGAGTGTGCAAAGGTGTGAGGATGGCAGCATAAACGCTGGAATAACAACAATGAAATTAAAAAACAAAAAATATAATGGAGTCAAAAATATTTATTGCATGTAAATGGGCATACCATTGACTTGGTTAGGCATGTGTACCCCTCTAAGTAGATAGATGTAGACGTAGGTGATATGGTGATATGGGGAACATGTCAGATTCTTCTATACCCTAGATATAAACCTTGAGGAGACTCACTTGGAGGTTTGCCTAGATTTGGTCATGGGAAATCCCAACTCAAGTTTAAAGGGGGAAATGTTAGGTTAAACTTGACTCGGTCAAAGAGTCAAAGTTGTTAAGTCGATAATGGTGGTTTCCGGCACATGGTTTTGGTAGCCTGTGGTTTCATAGCCCATGGATTGCATGTAATAAAGTCTTTAAAAAGTTGGTAATACTCCATTGTAATGTGTCAAGTTGAGGGGTGAAGACTTACTTGGTAGTGGCTAGGATGTTGGACTAATAGATGTATTAGATGGTTTTTCCCACTTTGGGTTTTCTAGGATAAATCTCGTGCATGATTTATGTGTTTTGTTGTTTTATCTCTCTTAGTTTTTTCACAAAAAAGTCCGTACTTCATTCTCGTATAAGAAAAAGGGGCTTGAATGCATGAGGTTGATGCAACTCGTAAGAAAGAATGGAAGGATCATATTATAAATCCAAAGTGAAAAATTAAAATAGGGATATGAATGATGAATCAAAAGACAAGTTAGCTTGAGCTCTACACCCTCTCTATGAAGCCATCACCCAAAGTCCTCGCTATATAAAAGAAAAGACTTAATTGAATCCCAATGCAATAAATGAATAAACCTAAAAAGATGATTTCAAATAAATTAATGAATATCAAAAGGAAAGATAAGGGTGGAAAGAAATTGTGTCGAGGAAAGGTAACTCAATGCACCAAGTGCTCCCTCTACAAAGGCATTTATGGAGATGAACATCACATATGGTCTTTCATGTCAATGACACCATGACCATGAAGTAAAACCCATGTCATACCACTCATTCATACTTGCACTTTGATGGGCTTCTCGAGAACTACTCCTCTACTTGGGCATTGACACACCTAATAGGGTCTTGTGATGCTCCTTCCATACCTAAACTTGGCAAATTACATAACGTCTTAATATAGTGTGAATTTTGAAGAAGATACATAATGTGAATTTCTTACGTGGATTTTGTAATAAAATGTGACTTACTTTTTATGATTCTAATGACTTTTGTATCCATGATGGTTAGTCTTACTTGATTCTTTGAGCCCTTATTTGATGACGATGCACCCCTTGAGATGGTCCTCTAGAGGATGTTTGATGCTTCTATTACTATATGGAGGTCTTTGAACCCTTGACGATGAGCATTGGGTCATATGATGACTTGAATTGCTTTTGACACCCTATGACACCTCTTGGACCTAGGACATTGCACACGTAAGCTAGGACGTTGCATATACAACCTAATGTGTCACTCAGAGGGAAGGAAGCCCCCACTTTGGATGGTTCACCCTTTTTAGGACGTTAGGGTTTGGTTGGATGGCATTTCCTTTGATGAGGATGGTACAACTCTTTGGAGAGGTTATGGAGCCCTTTTCCATGATGACATCATGATTGGAGGCTACGATGTTGCACATGTATAGGATGATGTCATGCTTGACGATGTTGTGATGTTTGCTTGAGCCGACCTAACAATTGGATGATGAGTTGGTACCTTGTGGATGAGGGCATGTGACTTTCTTGATGATGAGGAATGTCCTTTGATGATGCTTTGCACCTTTTCAGAGAGAGACAAGACTTTTGGATTTTTGCACCCCTTGAGGAGATGACATCACCCTCTCTTAGCCTTCTACACCCACACCTGTGGCACTTTTAGAGGACGTTTTCATGTTTTAGCAATATATCATTGTTTTAGAGGCATTTTTGGGGGTCAACATAAGACCTATCCACCTTCTATTATGTATTATTATGTTTTAGGGGCTTATTAGAGAGGTGTAACACTTAGTTTCCTCATATATAGAGGGATTTCTACCTTATTGTAAATCATAACACAACTTGTGGAGAATCATTTCTACTTATCTATTCTTTCTTCTCTTTCACTATGGATGACCTATGAACCTTATATTGGAGATGATAATTTCGACGCTTTCAAGTTTTGATGGATGATTTCATGGCTAGGGTTTCATGGCGATCATTGATTTATCTAGTAAGTACTCTTCTTAAGTATATGTTGGTTTATTTCTTGGATGTATTAAGTGAATGTTTTTATCAAATTGGTGATATTGCATTTTATACTGTATTTCTCTTGATTAAACCTTGTCTTGAAACCCTAGGAAGGTTTGTAGTAGATTGTCTTCCCTTGTTAATCATTTTGTTGAAGCTTGTTAAAGGACACAAGAATATTTCTAGGGTTTGTAGTGGACTACCCTAGTTGTATTCTTGTAGGATAACATACTATGGTTTGTAGTGGACTACCCTAGTTGTATTCTTGTAGGATAACATACTATGGTTTGTAGTGGACTACCCTAAGGTTTTACCCAAAATCCATATTGATCTCATCTTTAAAGGTTGCTAGAAGACATAGGACATATCCTTAGGGTTTGTAGTGGACTACCTTAATTTTCCTTTCTAAGGAATATATACCTAGGGTTTATAGTGAACTACCCTAGTGTTTTATTCTTAAGTCTTCCTTTCACCTTTTTCCTCCAAGAAAGAGCATTGTTTGACTCCATTTTCCCAAGAGGATAAAATGACACTAGACTTTCTCCCTTATTCCAAGTTGTAAACCCTAATTTCCCTCCAAGAAAGAGCAT
>SNQJ01S0020892.1:79905-96161 GCA_010110895.2 Picea sitchensis
GAAAAATGATTCACTATGGTACAAAGATCGCTTATATTTATGTAAGAACTCCCAACTCAAACAAAAGGTACTATTGGAACTGCACACCTCTCCAGTAGGAGGGCACTCGGGATTTTTGAAAACCTACCATAGAGTAAAGAAGGATATTTTTGGGGATGGCCTTAAAACTAATGTTCAAAGGTTTGTGGCAGAATGTGTGGTTTGCCAACAAAATAAGGTGGAAACAATTAAGACCCCAGGCCTTTTACAACCATTATCCATCCCAAGTTAGCGCTGGGAGGAGGTTTCCATGGTTTTTCAAGGCGTTGAGTAATTTTCCTGAGGTTTTTCTATACTATATTGAAGTTTGGTTCTCAACAGCTCTCCATGAAGAAAGGCACTCTTCACATCCATCTGATGGATTTTCCATCCAAAACGAGCAGCAAGGGAAAAGGTTTCATTGTAATCAATACTTTCTTGTTGAGAAAATACCTTTGCAACAAGGCGTTATTTATGTCTCTCAACAACACCTTCAGAGGTAAATTGGTCCTATAAACCCATTGAAACTTCACAATTTTCTTTCCTTGCGGTCGGAGAACTAAGTCTCGAGTGTGACTCTTCAACAAAGAAAAAAAATCTATCTACATATCATGCTCCCATTTAGTTCCTCCTTGAGCATCCGAGTAGGAAACAAGATCATAAATTTCAAGTACATAAGTCATCAAGGAAATGATTGCATGTTTCTTTTGACCTCAAATTTGTCATTTGAAGAAGGCATCACCGGAATCAACTCCAACAAATTCAATTGTCTTGGCATCCCATCTGGGTAGACAAGAAACAAGTGAATTGTGGTTCACTACAGTAGGTTGAGAAGAATTTATAGGGTTTTTAGTCAACAGATGAGTCGGAATAGAGGAGGATAGACTAGTTGAATCGGAGGTCAATAGTTTATTCGAAATAGTAACAAAGTTCAATTGTTCAGTCAAAGGAGTTAAATATCGAGCAGGTGAACCAGTTTCAGAGACAACATTAAAGGGATCATCTTGCAGAAAGCCAAAGGAATCATTCAAAAAATTGGCGTCGGAATACTTCTCTTCAAACCATACATTTCATATGATAATGATTAGGGATTTGACAGGATCAAACAGTCGATAGGATTTCGACTCTTTAGAGTGGTCCATAATGATGAAATCATGACTCATTGCATCCAATGTTTTTCTACAATCATCATAAATACAAGCCCAAGAAACACATCCAAATACACAAAGGTGGTCAACCGAAGGATTCTTTCCACACCAGCGTTTGACTAGAGTTGTGGAAGGCATAGCTCGAGTCGAGATGGAATTGAGCAGATAATTTTCACAATACACCACTTCAGCCCATAAGATAGGAGGCATATCTTTATCCTACAAAAGACTTCTACCCATTTCGACTAAAGTATGATTCTTACATTGTGCAATGTCGTTCTTCTAAGGTTTGTGAGGAACCAACCATTGTCAGTTAATACCAAATCAAACTAAGTATTCTTTAAAATTTTGATTTACATACTCACCAACATTGTCTGATCTTAGGAACTTGATGGGTTAGCCAAATTTATTTTTGACAAAGGCTTGAAACTCCTTGAGCTTTTCAAAGACAATGCTCTTGTTCTTCAAAAAATAGACCCATGTGAAATGAGAGAAATCATCAGTGAAAGTTAAAATATATCTTGCACCTTCCAGTGAAGATAGATTGATGCAACAAAAATAACTATGAACCATCTCCATTAGGTTGTGTTCTTTCCACCATAGATGATTTTAGGAGATAAATTTCTCCAATGGGGTAATTTTCCATGGTTTTTCCCAAAAAAAGATTCGCCAATTTCCATTTTTTCTAAAAACATTTCGCCCAATTTCCATAGAATAAAATTATTTTAACTTAAAAATCACCAAAACTTTATACAAACAATATTAAATCCTTAGAAATTTGAAATTTTTACAAAACTATCGCCAAACATTTTAAATTTTTCTTATTAATGACTATTAAGATTATCCCACGTTTCTACATTTCCATATAAATTTCCATCCTTAAAATTATCCCTGCTTGCCACGCTTTTCTAGAGTCGAATGTTACCTGATGATTTTTTCCAAGAAAACATCCCTTACAGACTCCTTAAGGGGGAACACTTTATGTAAACCAACAACTAAGTTTTGAGTTTCCATTGACTGTAGACTTCAAAAATTCATGTGTATGAGTCATTCATTCCAAATTTGACTTTGTTCATCAGTGTGAGAAACAAGAGAAGTTGGTTCAGTGTCAAGTCCAATTGTGTCATAGAATTTGTATGAACTATTTTTTGGGTCGAGAAGTTTGTCGACGAAAATCAAATTCCCTTTCTTCAAATCACACACATAGAATCGATCTGGAAAAAATTCCATAATATTACCTATTTGTGTTAACTAAGAAGCATACAACATATTGGAACTTAGGTTTGGCACATGATATATGTCAACAATATTCCCATGTCAATGGTAACATCACCCTGACCAACAACATTTGGAGAAAAATAATTGGAAACATATATTTCCTCTCCTTAGCTTCATCCAACCATGTGAAAAAGGAGGCATCCTTAGCCACCATGTGATGAGTGCACCTAGATTTGAATACCCATTTGTTTTGTATAGAATGAGATAGCAAGGCTTGAGAAGTTCAACTAGGAAGGTGAAATTATTAGAGGGTCGTCATTCAGAGGACATGTTTCCTTCCAGGTGCTTAATCGTCTCCTCTAAATCATCTCTCTTCTTATAACATACTTTCTTCACATGTATAGTCTTTCCAAAATACTGACATGTATTCTTATTTTGATTTTGTTTGGGTGCATATGTTTGTCCCTTAGGTTTATGGTTTTGATATACAGGTTTCTATGTAGAGTCATCCAACCATACTCTATTCCTAGGATCCACATTTTCTTTTCCTTTGAGCAAGTGGGCTTGATGTTTACCATCAATCTTTTCTTATTCAAGCAGTCTGTGTTGATCAATAATCAAAAGACCATATAAATATTCAAATGTGTAATCCTTACCATCTTCCTTTTGTTCTTTCCAGTTGGTGTGGAAAGTAAACACAAATACATCGAACAATATTCGCAAATTCATCAAGAAACACTTGATGAGTTGTCCATCCTTCTTATGATATTTATTTCCACATTCACCCAATTTCAACTAGATTTCTTTGACACGTTCCAAGTATTCCTCTATTCTATCAAAAGAATGAGGATCGACAGATATCAACTCTTTCTCCAACTGCATGAAGAGGATTTTGTCAATTCGGATGAACAACGACTTCAACTTCTTCCATACTTGATGACGACATTTAATTCCACTAAGGTGAAATCGAATATCCTATGAGATATAGGTTGTGATGACCCCCACAACCTCATCCTTATTTCCATCAACAACAAACTTCGCTTGATCATATGTTGGATCTAGAATCAAAATCTCCATATACTTCCACATTCCTTTACTCTTCAACAAGTTTTCCATATATGGTTCCCATACTATGTAATTTAATCTATTTAGAACAATAGGATCAATATTAGAATCCATATTCTATATCTAGATAGAAATTGTTCTATTTCAACAAGTTCCAATCAGCAAACCACTGGCCCAGAGTCAATCAGACAGTAGATCTGAATCAACAAGGTTTGTGGATAACAAGTCAAGTTTTTAAACCATTGGCTCTGATACCATGTTGGGGAATAGGGTGGAACAGGACATGAAACAGAAAATGCAGTACTACAGACAATTGAAGAAAAGATAAAAAAAAAAAAATTGAAGATAAAGATGGTGTCTAAAGACAACATTACATCACTTAAGCAAAGCGCACTATGATCATAAATTCAAAGTTCATGTTTCACACCTTAATCCACATGATATATGTGTTCTATTTATTTGTTATAATGACCCATGAGGTTTGTTATGTATAGCCTCAATATCTAACCAACTTCCATGGAATAGAGAACATTTTGTCCATATGTAAACATCATTTAATAGAGTTGACTCTACCAAATCTACGTTTTCCAGTCGACTCGATAAGGATGCTCGACCTGACCATCCATGTGTCCAACTCATAGTCAATTTCTAGGTTGATCGATCCACTACCTCAATATCTTCGACTTTTGATCAACTATCCAACTGACAATCATATCGACTACTCAACTGATTGATGTAGATTTTTGGTCGATCGCTCGACCAACTATATATAGTTGTAGATCGATCGCTTGACTAATTGAATCAAAGAGAGGTGTGATGGACCATCAATGCTTGATGTTCCAAAAATGTCATATTTTCTTAATCTTATCTGATGGTATCCTGATTTAATATCCATCTTTGTAAAATAATCCACTACATGAATCTCATCTAATAGCTCATCAATATTTGGAATAGGGAATTTATCCTTTATGGTAATTTTGGTTAGATATCTATAATCAGGACACTTGCTCCAAGAATTATATTTTCTTCTCACCATCACTATTGGAGATAAAAATGAACTCCTTCTTAGTTGAATAATACCTGAATCTAGCATGTCTTGTACTATTTTCTCAATCTCCCCCTTTTGCTAATGATGATATCTATAAGGCCTTTTATTAGGAGGAGTACTTCCTAGTTTTAGTTCAATTTGATGTTCATGATCTCTAGATGGAGGTAGACCTTTAGTAATTTATTGGAAGACCCTTTAGTTCTTTTCCAAGGTGCATCTTAATTCTTCTGTAATATTTCCATCTTCCTATAGGATTAAACCACAATACAAGACCTAATTGTGAGAAGGAAATACTACACTAGCTAATTGCAAAAGAGAGAGAGAGAAAAAAAAAGAATCAATATTCACACATAAGAGACTAAGAAACCAACTCTAATCACAATGTATTAATCCTTGATAATTATTACAATATATAGGACTCTCCACATGAGGAGTAATACACACTAGGTTGGGATTTTCATGTGCATGCTCAAGTAAAAAAGTAACTTCTCCCAATAACAACAATTAACTAATGGTAGCTAAAAAATAGGAATTGGCCTAATGGTAGCTAAAAAATAGGAATTTTCCTAATAGTGGTTTATGAGCCCATGGTTTTGGAAACCCATGGTATTTTCCCATGTTATAAGATATAGGAATCCACCAACTAAAAATAGACATGATATAAATAGTAGTCCTCCTAAATAGTAGGAAAAATGGAAAAACTAAATATGTCACTAAGTATATAGTTGAGCATGTAACCCAACACCCCACCTGAAACACAATCAGGTGTGAAAAATGATGATTACCAACAATATGAAGCCATGTTAGGTACTCATGTACAAGTATAGATGCATAAAAACTGGAAAAAAAAGTGAGGTAACGATGGAAAAACCAGTGGGAACAAAAACCCCCCCTCAAAATATGTTGCTAACAAGAAAAGAATGCTAACATGTTCAGTTGCTAAGATAATTTATCTGTCACTCCTATAATGTCCCTCAATGAGACAAACTTTTTTTTGGTGAAATTATTTGTGAATATGTCTGTGATCTGCTCTGAAGATGGACATAATTGTGTATCAATGACTCCATCCTGAATCTGTTCCCGAATAAAGTGCATATAAACCTCAATGTGCTTGGTACGCTGCCTATGAACTAGGTCTCTAAAAATATTGAGAGTACTCTGATAATCACACCATATAACTATCGAAAAATGAAAATGAACTCCCAACTCTATAAGAAAGTGTTGCAACCAAATAGCCTAAGTAGGAACATTCACTACTCCCTTTTACTCTGCCTCTATTGATGATAAATCAATTCTTGATTGCTTCTTACTTAACCAACGAATAGGTCCTAATCCAAGGTAGATTAAATATATTGAAGCGCACTTGTGATCAGTGTTATTTCTTGCCCATTCTGAGTTTGTGTAACTGACAAGATCCAATGAAGATTTGACTACATAGTGTATACCAAAACTGGTAGTCCCCTTGACATATCTGAGAATCCTCTTTGATACCTTCCAGTGAAGTTGATGAGGATATTTCATTTACTTGGAAAATGATCCAACTACATAAGAGATGTTCGGTCGAGAGTTTTTAAGGTAGAGAGGACTCCCCACCAACTGTCGATATATAGTACAATCAACTAAAGGTGATTCACCGACATCCTCTAGTCTAAGCCCTGACTGAAAGGGTGTTGGAACTAGCTTGCAATATGTCATCTGAAACCTATCAAGTATATCTATGGAATATTTTTACTGAGACATTTTGATTCCTAAACCATTGTGGCTTATTTCAAGACCAAGAAATTAATGTAATAGTCTCATATCTGTCATAGAAAACCTATCATGCAAAGCGGTCTTCACTGCAGCAATGGAAGAGGATGAGCTCCATGTGATGAGTAAATCATATACATATATAACTATCAGTAGAATTGAATCTATGTTCCTCATCATATACACATCAGGATCTGATCTACATCTAAGAAAACCTTTAGAGAGAAGATAAGATTCCATTTTATCATACGATGTCTGAGGTGATTTCTTAAGTATGTACAATGACTTCCTCAACCTGCAAAATAATGATGGATCCTGAACATATCCCTTTGGTTTATCCATATATATCTCCTCATTAATATCTCCATGTAAGAATGTGTTCTTCACATCCATATGGTGTGCCTCCACTTTCTATCTATTGCAATAGCTAGAGCTAACTGAATGGAATCAATCCTTGAAATCAGTGCAAAAGTCTCCTCATATTCAATTCCTTGTACCTATGAGAAATTGTTAGCTACTAACTGAGCCTTGTACTTTGTAATGTATCCATCAACATCCCTCTTTGTCTTGAAAATCCACTTACATCTAACAAGCTTCATGTTGGAAGGTAGAGGAACCAACTCCCATGTGTTGTTCTCTATAAGGTAATTCCACCCTTCTTTCATAGCTTCCTCCCAATGGGGGTTTCCTATAGCCTCTACATAAGACTGAGGATATTATCCAAGTGTTTTGATTAATTTCACCCTGCGAACAGGTTGAACTCCCCCTAGTTGTCTTTTCTTCTGTCTATGACAAAAGAAAACAAGTGGACACTAATATCCCTCTTTCGTATCTATTTATGCATCAAATTTAAGGATAAGGAGAAAGGAAATGAGACCTAACATTTTTCCTATAAGTTTTCTTTGTTGTTCCAATGTGTATTCAGTCCAATCTATTGAACGTAGAAGCCACTCTTGCAACCTTCCTACAAAAAAAAAAAACAATCCTTCTCTTCTACTTGTGCAACATTAGATAAAATATTGTCCCTGAGGTGTAGGACAATCAATGACGGAGTGTGTTGTTAAGCCACTCTGTGTTGTTAAAGTCACTGGTTCGAAACTTGCAGGGACAAAAAATCCAACCATGTTAAGGGTTGGTGTGGCTCAGGCCGGGTGCGATCCCCGGGTGATTTTGATTGCTTAGATGCCCCTGAGTCACACTTTCTCAAGCCACAGGTTAATCCCGCAGCCAGTAGGTCCAGACAAATTAACAAACAAAAAAAACATTAGATAAAATACTAATCTAACTACGCTAACAAGTATAAGAATTCATACATTTGTTAAGGTTTAAGATATTATTAGGTTTATTTTCAATTTACTAGATAACCATAGCATATATAGGATCACTAAGAGAAACAAAATCACGATATACACAACATTTATCCTGGGAAACCCTCATGGGGGAGAAAACCCAACAAAAACGTCCTTAATATAGATAGCCAATACAATGCCAAGACAATAAATCAAACACTATAGAATATCCTCTACTGAGAAATGTGCCTCTCTCTTCCTTCTTCTTCCAACTGCAGCTACCAAACTTGTGCATTGAGTGAGAGAATGAGTGAGTGATCGAATGAGGCATTGGCTTCCTTTATTTATACAAATTGGCAGGTGTTGGAAAGGTGTCTCTTCACTGGGCAAGGCTGACTTGTCTTCTTTGTGGTTAAAACCACTTTAATTTTCCTAGGGGTCAACTTCACAAAAGGGGATTTGGTCAATTACAATGCCCAACATGATCAATCCACAAAAGGGGATTGATATAATGAATAATAACTCAATAATAAATAGAATACTCTTCGTATTTACAATATTTCAACACTCCCCCTTAACAAGAAGTGTATTATACAACATAATCAGGAGAGACAGAGAGAAGAAACATCAAAAACATCTGGAACACTCACCGGCATATCTATAAATCATCGTAAGTTTTCCTCATCATCAATATCATCATCCACAGTAGAGAGATGGAATTGCATCATCATCATCTACATCAACATGGATTAGTATAACACTAATACATCATCATCATCAATAATAGCACAAGGTTGATACAACATCAACAACAACAGCATCACAGCACGAAGGTTGGAGCATCATCAACATCAACACTAGGATAGAAATCTTCAACACGAAGTTGGCATCTCAACAACATCAGCATGAAGTTGGAAATCTTCAGCACGATGCTGGCATCTCAACAACATCAGCATGAAGCTGGAAATATTCATCACAAGGCTGGCATCACAAAAACATCAGCACAAAGCTAGAAATATTCAGCACGAGGTTGGCATCACAACAACATCAACACAAAGATGAAAATATTTAGCACAAGGATGGCATCACAACAACATCAACACGAAGCTGGAAATCTTCATCACTAGGCTGGCATCACAACAACATTAGCACGAAGCTAGAAATATTCAACATTGGGCTGACATCAACAACATTAGCATGAAGCTAGAAATATTCAGCACTAGGCTGGCATCAACACTACTCCCCCTTTCGAGGGAGGTCCTTTCGAACTACACCAAACTTATCTCAAAAGTGCTCAAACTTTACACAAGATAGAGGCTTGGTCAACACTTCAACAACATGTTCATTCATGCTAACATACTGGAGTTTTATGGCTCCTCTCTGCACCATATCACGGATTTAATGATATTGGATCTCTATGTGTTTTGACTTGTCATGGAACACATGGTTCTATGTCATCTTTATGCAACTGTGGTTATCACATAGGATCACAGTTGATTCCATATCTAGATCAAATAGACCTGTCAACAACTTTCGAAGCCCTATGGCTTCACAACTGGCGGAACATGCAACAATGTATTCTTCTTATGTCATGCTAAATCAATGCTTGATTGCTTCCTAATCTCCCATGAGATCGTGGTTGGCCCCAGACTGAAACAACATCTTGAAGTGATTTTTCTGTCAGAGACACTTCCAGCCCAATATGAATCAGTATAACCACTCAATCTGAAGTAATGATCTCCATTATAGCTGAGACCACAATTTAATGTACCCTTAAGGTACCTCATCACATGTTTTGCAACAACCAGGTGAACATGTCTAGGATCTACTAGAAACTGACTCAAGGTGTTCACATCAAAACATATATCTAGCCTGGTGTTCGTCAGATACATCAATGATCCAATAATCTGTCTGTACAGTGTAGCATCAATCAATTCTGACGAAGTGTCAACCAATAGCTTCAATTTTGTTTCCATGGGTGTATTCATGGATTTTCACTCCAACATATCAAATCTCTTCAGTATTTCAACTACATACTTCCCTTGGTTAAGGAAGATCTTCTTTGGTCTCTGTCAGGCCTCAAAACCTAAGAAATAGTGCATTAATCCAAGGTATTTCATCTCAAATTCTGCAAGGAAGTAGAGCTGTGCCCTGTCGGTGATGAGATTTTCTTCTCCATTTAAGAATAAGTCATCCACATGCAATAGCAATATAACATGCTCATCATTCGCAACCTTTGAAGTAAAGGTTAGAATCGACTTTACTCTTGGTAAATCCAAGATGCGATCAAATGTCAATTCTTCCATACCAAGCTCTAAGAACTTGCTTCAATTAATACAAAGTCTTCTTCAACTTGTATACATGATTCTTATTGTCTTCAACTTAAAACCCTTGGTTGTTCTATATACACTTCTTCTTGATTGACACCATTCAAAGAGAGTTGTTTTCATGTCAATATGACTTCTTCTTCAATGACACCATTCAAGAAAGTTGTTTTCATGTCCATATGGTGTAACTTCCACTTCATCTTAGCTACAAGAGCTATGATGGTTCTGATTGAAGTGTATCTGGCTACAGGATCAAACCTCTCTTCATAGTCAATTCCTTCCTTCTGAGAAAATCCACGAACAACAAACCTTGTTTTACGTTTCTCAATACTTCCATCAGTAGCATGTTTTATTTTGAAAATCCATTTGGAAGATACCACATCCTTACTCTTTGGTCTAGGAACTATTTCCCATACATCATTCTTTATAATGGATTGGTATTCTTCTTTCATGGAATATGCCCATTCTTTCTTTTGAATAAACTATTCAAAGAAAGTAGGCTCCTTCTCTAAGAGATCACACATCAAGGCCATATAACTGGAGAATGGCTTGGGTCTCTTGACTTGTCTCATGGTTCATTCGGGGGCACCATACTTCTCTCCATATTGAATAAGTTCCCTAGACCAGGCTAGATTTATCTTGTGGGAGATCATCATCTATGGAGGTTCTTGAGAGTCTATTATTTCATGATCTTATAGAATCTCCTCATCAGGGGAAGTTATGACTTCCCTCACTAGTTCTGCAACTCCGGGAGCCACAGGTTCTTCTTCATATACTTCTTCAAGCTGGCATATTCTTGATTTCTTAAGTGATGCATCTTCATCAAAGGTTGCATCCATGTTGATCTCAATATCATGGTAACCTGGTATATAAACTCTGAAGGCCTTGGAGACCTCACGGTATCCAAAAAATATTCTTTTCTTTCCTGAAGGTTCTAGCTTGGTTCTCCTCTCTTTTGGAATGTGTACAAATATGGGACAACCAAATATTTTGAGATGGCTTATTGCTGGCTTCTTTCCAAAGAACATCTCTTCAGGGGTCTTGAACCCAAGTGCACTATGAGATAATATGTTATGTACATACATTGGTGTTCTTGTCACTTTTCCCCATAAGTGCATTGGAAGATGTTGATCATGGATCATTGTCTTCACTTCTTCCATTATAGTTTTGTTCTTTCTTTCCACTACACCATTTTGTTGAGGACTGTAGGGAGTGGTGACCTCCCTCTTGATCCTCACATATTTACAAAAATTTACAAACTCTTTTGAGGTGTATTCTCCTCCATTATCTAACCTAAGTATCTTGATCTTTATTTTAGAGAGATTCTCTATCAAGGCTTTGAATTCCTTGAATTTATCGAACACTTCATCTTTTGATTTCAAAAAGTAAGCCCGTGTTTTACAAGAATATTTATCAATAAAAGACGCATAGTATACATACCCACTGATGGAGGTTGATGGCATTGGGCCACATACATCTGAGTGAATGAGCTCTAGGACTCCTTCTGCTTTACTGTCTCTCTTCGGGAAAGGGTTCTTGATGTTCTTTCCTTGTGCACATCTGTTGCACACAACTTCATGGTCAACCTTGAATTATGGTAGACTTGTGACTACCTTGCTTACATATGGTAATGTCTTGTAGTTGATGTGAGCTAGTCTTCTATGCCAAATTTCATAAGGATTCTCAATGGAATGGGTCAAGGTTTCTTCTGAGTGACCCTTTAGCTTATAAAAGCCACCTTCTTCTTTTCCAATAACAATTGCTCCTTCCATGGTTTTTCCTTTGGGCCACATAAGAACTTCTCCATATATGAGGGCAACTTTGAATCCTTTCTTATCTAAAGATGAGATAGAAATTAATTTCTTTTTCAAACCTGGTACATATAGTACATCCTTCATATTCATTGGGGTACCTGAATCAAGTTTGTAATTTGATTATCCTACTCATTTGATAAGGTATTGATAATCATCTCCAAGTGAAACTTTCTGGGGAAACTTATTTTCTATAAGGAAAGAGAGAATGTCTCTTTGACCTGTCATGCGCTTGGAATAACCACTGTCTATGAGCCAAGTGTCCTCTCTAGGTTATACAGATCCTAAGAGGGTAGAGATTAAGACATAGTATTCAATATGTTCTTTTATCATCTTTGTCGGTGGCTCTTCATATTCAACTGTATGGGAATGGTGCCTCTTGTTTATCTTCTTGTATTCTTCTTGTCTAGCTGGAAAATTCTTAGCAATATGTCCCATCTTATCACAATGGTAACATTTGTAGGATGAGAAATATTTTTCTCTTCTTTGACCTTTCTGAAACTTCTGAAATCTCTTTGGAGGGTGAGATTCTTTATGTATGAATTTTTTTTGGGGGGTGAGACTCCTTATGAGTTTATTTCTGGAAGTAAGACCTCTTTCTTCCTCCTTTGGTATGAGTAGCTAGGGCTTGATATTCATATCTTGATAGTAATGCTTCTCGGTTAGCTACTCTTGCTTCTTCTTGAACACATTCTTCCCAAAGAATGTCAAAGTTTAATTTCTCCTTTCTGGCACAAATAGTTTGGATGAATGCATCCCAAGTTCTTATGAGACCATTAATGGATGTCATTATAATTTCATATTCATCTAGAGTATCACCAATTTCTTCTAGTTGTTCTTTGAATTGTGATATTCTAGAGAAATATTCCTGAATTGTTTCTCCTTTTTGCATCCTTGTACTTTTGAGTTGAGTTCTTAGATTCATCTTCTGATTAATGTTCTTTCCTTCATACAATCTGGTTAGGGAATCAAACATTTATTTTGGAGTCTTCTTTGAAGACACTTGAGGAATCAAGTGATCTTTAATAGAATCTACAATGATTCTCTTGGCCCTAACTGTGTCCTTTTGGTGTTTTTCTTTATCTACAGCATCGGTAGGTTCTGGTACATCTTCTTTAATGAATCCTATTGGGTCATTCTCTTCAAGAATGAGTGCAATCCTATACTTCCAGGCACGGAATTTTTCCACACCTTCTACCTTGTCAACAAGCTTAGTGCTTGCAGACATCTTTACCTGGAGCTAGAAAAATGACCAAAAATTGAAAATGCTCAGAATATAATTTTGAACTTACCAGGAGGTGTGATTTCCTAAGGCGAGTAGCCTGGTGCAGTTAGATTTCAGAAAATACAAATTTTTCCCCTTCAAACTTGACACCCGGAATTTTGGACTGGTACTTCTGGTACTAGTTCTCATTTACTATTTTTCTGGTACTTCTAGTTTTCTGGTTTTCTGGTACCAGTGAAAAATAGGGTTTCACTTTCTAGGAGTTCTATCCACTGAAAAAGTTTATTGAAGGTGTCAAAGAGTTCCCTAGGCTAGGGTGCACTTTTCTAGATGATTTATAGGTTGAAATTCCTCTTCAACAAAAGCCCTAATTTTCTTATATGACAACAGTGACATTTTTCTTTATCCAGTGAAAGATTATCTCTTCAGCTTAGCTCTGATACCGTGTTAAGGTTTAAGATATTATTAGGTTTCTTTTCAATTTACTAGATAACCATGGCATAGATAGGATCACTAAGAGAAACACAATCACAATATACACAACATTCATCTCGGGAAACCCTCATGGGGGAGAAAACCCATCAAAAACTTCCTTAATATAGATAGCCAATACAATTCCAAGACAATAAACCAAACACTAGAGAATATCCTATACTAAGCAATGCGCCTCTCTCTTCCTTCTTCTCCCAACTGCAGCTACCAAACTTGCACACCGAGTGAGAGAATGAGTGAGTGATCAAATGAGGCGTTGGTTTCCTTTATTTATACAAACTGGCAGGTGCTAGAAAGGTGTCTCTTCACTAGGCAGGATTGACTTGTCTTCTTAGTGGTTAAAACCACTTTAATTTGCCTGGGGGCCAACTTCTCAATTTGCATAATATATTTAGGTTTTGACCAATCCACAAAAGGGGATTTGGTCAATCGCAATTCCCAAAATGATCAATCCACAAAAGGGGATTGATCTAATGAATAATAAATCAATAATAAATATAATACTCTTTGCAGTTACAATATTTCAACAACATTAACCTAAGAAAGACAAGAATGAGGAAATATGCAAAGTTGTATTAATGAAAGAAACATTGGATACTTACAACCATGTTGATGTGATGCAATATTTCCTCCAAATATTCTTCTTTCCATCCCCCTTGGTATACCGCCTGACAATAATGAGAATGCTTCTGAACTATCTCTAAATGTCTCAAGAACAGAGGTTTCATACTCTTCTCTTCATCCCAAAAACTAGCCCCTCTTACCCATGAATGGCCTTGCCTATATAACAAATTGGAAGGCTTAACCACCATACAAAATCAAGGTAATGGTTGATATATACTCTCCTTGGGTTAGGATTTAGTGCCCAAAATGGAAGTAATGTGGATGATTCGAGCTCCTGAGTCATCCCTCGACCATAACGACTCAAGAGAATTTTGGGATTTACCCATAGAAAAAGGTGGGTTATCTCAACAACATTAATGCTCCCCCAACATTGGCCATAGAGAATTACTAGCACTCCCAAACAATGGAATAGGGAGTATTATCACTCCCCATTCATGGTAAGGGGGGCGTTAATTCTCAAACAAGGCTTAAAAATCAAGGAAACAACATGGTATCAGAGTGCTAACTCCCTCACAGGAGGGCCTAGGATCCTGAAAGGAAGTTGTTTCTTGTTCAACTGCCAGTTCATTAGATTCAATGGATTCATACACTCTCTCCAATATCTTTGGGACACAGCTGCTAGTGCAAGATGGGGCACTGGGATTTTGATTTGGCACACTCAATGATGAAGAGTGGTCAGTGTTAGCTGCAACACCTGGATCAAGATTCAGAATCCATAATGGATCAAGGAGATCATGTTCAAGATGAGATATGCATTGTTGATCAAATATATAGTGAGGATCTTACTGGCTCTAGTTCTCACACATAGATTTCGAATTCTTCATCGAGTTTTTTTTATGGTCATGCATGTCTCCTCTAGATTTGACATCATTTTTGTTCATGAAGGAATTACAGCGGATACACTTGTATGAGTCTTCCTCTTATTGGATTTATGCAAGAATACTAGACGACCAAAAGATGTAGTCATTCCATGCTCTCGACATAAAACAACACAAACATGAACAGAGCTATGTTCCTCTCCCTCCTTATCATTTGGACGAACTTGCAGATTCTTCCACAACAGTCTTGGGTAAAAAAAAAAAACCTATACGTTATCGGTGGTCGAATAGACAGATTCAAGCACAGCAATGTCTACGTGTATGATCCAGAGATGTATAAATGGTGTGGTGTAGCTCCCACCATAATATCCGAGTGAGGGGTTGTTTCCGCCACTTTTCATGGAATAATTTACATGTTCGGAGGGTGCAGAGATCAAACTTATCCATGGGGTGAAATGTATGAGGCATCTACTAAGAAATGGACCCGCATTTCCAGTTCTCAAACCCTAATCGATGCACTTCACATTGGTTTTGACCCCGTACTGAGCTCTACTGTTTTGGGGAATAAGATATTCATACGAAGCTTGGGGAATGGAATAGTGTTCGATGTGGAATCCTCTGCTTGGCCTCCATTTCCAGTAAATTTTTTGAATTACTGGTGGAACGACGCCTCTACTGCAGTTTTTGTGCAAAACCTGTTAATCACTTGTCACTGTGAGTATAACAAGGATTTTCCTAGACATGAAATCAGCATCCGAGCCTACGATCTGGAGATTGATGTTTGGCTTAAGTTAGAAGGGCTTGAGATATTTTTTCATGGAGATGCATACAGATCAGACTTTATGATCATAAATGGGAAGTTAGTCATATATCACATGTGGGATATTGATCTTCTGAGATTCTCAGTAATTGAGATCAATGAAAAACTTCAGACATGCTTGGTGGTCAATCTTTTGTGGATTTGTTGGCTTCATCGTTTCCAAAATCAATGGATTTTAGTGAAAAAGGCACATTCATTCTCAACATGATGATAAAACATATGTAAACATCTTACTGTTTTGGGAAATTTGGAATTCAGATATCCAGGACGGCTGCCCTATTTATTTGCAGAGTATTTGAGATAAAAAGTATATGGATATACTCATTTGTGAAACAGTGTTCCTATGACTGCAGTGTATGTTTAGAATAGAAGTCCTCATAATACTTTGAGGAACATGACTCACGAGGAGGCCTTCATCGGAGTGAAGTCTGAAGTTGGACACTTAAGATATTTGGGTGTCTAATATACATTCATGTACCCAAGGATAAAAGGGCCAAGTTAGACCCTTCATGCAAAAAGGGTACATTTGTGGGGTACAGTGATTCTTCGAAGGCATATTGGATCTACATCCCTAGTCAGAGACAGATTGAGGTAAGAAAAGATG
>SNQJ01S0020892.1:104227-117578 GCA_010110895.2 Picea sitchensis
TCCTTCTTACCCTTGTTCTTCTTATTATTCTTTGAACTTCCTTGAGTTGTAAGTGTGTGGGGCTTGGAATTATTAAGTGGCCCTATTTGGATGACCTTTTTTTTCTCATGGATAAGGGACTCCATGAAATCATCCAGGGATGGAATCTTCCATGTATACCCCATAGCTAACATGGTAGTATAAAAGAAGAAGTGTAGACAAAATACTCTGGTCCTAGTTTTGTTAGAATTGTAAATATTAACTATTCATCTTTCTTATCAATTCCACAAGCCTTAAAATGAGAAAGAAAAGTTTCAAACTTATGTAAGTAGTCATGTAGGGTCTCGAAATATATTGGATTCAAGGCATGTAAAGAATTCTCCAACTGATGACCTCTTATATTGTCTTGCTTTCCTAGTAAATCCTTCAACTTTCTCCAAACATCGTTAGGAGTCTCACAAGTATCGACATGAAAGAGGATGTTTGGAGAGATGCTCAGGCATAATATCCCATAGTCTTCATACATTTTTTTGAATTATTTTGATTTCTCTATTGTTGAAGTAGGCTCGACCTCATTCCCCATGGTGATCCTATGCAAACCATTGCTTCGAAGTAGAAGCTTTATCTTGGGCTTCCACTCAAAGTAGTTGAAGAGTATCAAGATCACTTAAGAAGATGGTTGATCCATAGTTCTCTATGGGCTATCCAATCTGATATATAAACCTGAAATAAAAGTGAATACTCCCTCACAATAATGGCTATGATACCATGTAGAATTAAACCACAATCCAAGACGTAATTGTGAGAAGGAAATACTACACTAGCTAATTGCAAAAGAGAGACACGAGAGAGAAAAATAGAATCAATATTCACACATAAGAGACTAACAAACCAACTCTAATCACAATGTATTAATCGTTGATAATGATTAAAATATATAGGAATCTCCACCTAAGGAGTAATGCACACTAGGTTGGGATTTCCATGTGCATGCTCAAGTAAAAAAGTAAATTCTCCCAATAGCAACAATTAACTATAGTCAAAATTTTCTAATAATAAGAAAAGGTAAAAAATATAGGTGTGAACTTAGTGATAACTCTATATGAAGTCAACATGAATTCCATAATAGAAAAAATATCCTAGAATAAGAGTAGAGTCCAAGAATGGAACTAAAGACCTAACTGAGTCAGAATTTGCTAATTATGGAAAGTCACTAAATAAGTGAAGTGAGTTAACTCCAATTATTAGATGGGTAATATGCACTTACCTAGGAGGCCAATATTCTTACTAAAGTGAACTCTATAGCCATGAAATATGAAATATCTCACAAAATTAAGGAAATAGGAATTATCTCCTAAAACATAGGAATTTTCCTAATGGTGGCTTAAAAATAGGAATTGGCCTAATGGTAGCTAAAAAATAGGAATTTGCCTAATGGTGGTTTATTATCCCATGGTTTTGGAAACCCATGGTATTTTCCCATGGTATTACATATAGGAATCCACCAACTAAAAATAGACCTGCTATAAATAGCAGTCCTCCTAAATAGTAGGAAAAATGAAAAATGAGTATATCACTAAGTATATAGTTGAGCATGTACCTCAACACTTCATGCTTAACTTCCATAAAATAAAGTTTAACCCTAACTCCCTTTCTACCCTTTTTAATGAGATTTTCCATTCTATGAGAGATGATGACTTGAGAAGGTCCATATTTGAACCCTTTGAGTTCATATTGAATTCCTTGCAATTCAAATCTCATGAATAAGTCGGTATAGCTTGTAAAAATTGTTCATAATGTTCTCAACCATTAAATCCCTAGAACAACATCTACACCTCCAATGGGAATAGAATACATTGGTATTTTCAAATTATAGCTTGTGATACTTAGTTGAATGTTGTTTCATCTTCCCACACAATCAATACTCCCTCCATTACCAACCAAAACTTGAAAATTTGTCAGTGGATATACAAAACAATTGTGGTACTTTGCTAATATTTTACCAATGAAGTGATGGGTACTACCCGAGTCAATCAGCACTATAACCTTTTGCTTCTTAATGTAACCTAAATTATTCAACGCGTGAGGCACTGACAAACTTGACAATGCATGAACATATATTTCACACATGTTTGAATCAATGTTGTGCACATTTTCTACCTCTAATTCCTTCTCTTTTAAGTTGACAAGTTCTTCCTCATTTATTTATCTAGATGCCTCCACTTCCTCTTCATAATTATTTTCCAAGGTGAAAAATTTCTTGACATTTATGCCCTTTTTACCATTTTTTGTTACAACCAAAGAATAGTCATTTTTCTCTTCTAGCCTCCCTTTCCTTCTATGAAATTCGAGTAGGTTGAGGTACGATTGTCTTATGAACCCCAAAAAAATATATGCTTCCTACATATGCTCTAATGGTATACTTGTGTGTATCCTTATTCTTGGCTTGAATATGATGAGAAAATTTCATAGCTTCCATAATGTTTTCAGGATGGTTTAGGAAAATATTGTGTTTAATGTCTTCTTTTAATCCACCCATGTAAGCTTCAAACAAATGTTCATCTCTTGTGTTATCCATACTTGTAGCCAATACCTAAAATTCTAAATTATAATATTCAATATCACCTAAGTGCTTGATTCTTTTCAATTGAATGAAGTAGTCTTGTTCCCCAAATTTCCCATATTGTGATTCTAAGTCTCTTGTAAATAAACCCCAAGTATAATGATAAGAATGGGGCTTCCTTTTAAATACCCATTGATACCATTGATATGGTTTTATCTCAAAGTTCAAAGTTTCTATGTAAATCCTTTGATTATCATCCATAATATTATGCAATTCAAAATATTTCTCTATTTGGTTCATCCAAGTAAATACCTTTGTTCCATCAAAATTTCTTCATTCAACCTTGGCAAGGTTCACTCCTTTTGGAGACCATCCATAATTAACTCCATTATTGGAGTTAAATCCCCCTAGAAAATTATTGTTATTGGAAAGTTGTTCAACCCGAATAATACGTTTATTTTCATGATTCCTTTCAGACACCTTATCGATTTTAGGAAGCCTCCCATTTAAGGCTTCTAAAATCTTATTTTCCATTTGTTCCAAGTTTTTATCCATTTTTTGTTCCAACTATTCCATCGTTCTTTTCATTTATTCCTTATTTTCATATATCTTCCTTTCCATTTATGTTTGATTATTCATCAAATCAACATGTTTCATTGACCTATCCTTCAATTCATTAATCTGACTATCCACTTTGGATAACTGGTTTTGTATCTCCTCATTTTCTTCATGAGTCATGGAGAAGTTTTCTTGAGGTTCAATTGGTGAAGTAAATTTTGGATCTTTATTTGTGTTGATGTTTGGACAACATCGGGAAGATATTATTCCATATATAAATATATATAGATATATAATATCATATAATATACGACATGATATTTCTAATACAAGGTATAAATATATATAATAAATAAGTAGTTATTTATTATCCAAGGGATGGATCCTTTCATGGATGGTCACCATATGTTCTCTATATATGGAACACTCATCATTGTAATAATATATCAATCTCACATAAAAATTCAACATGGTATCAAAGTTGGATTGGGCTTGACTCCGTCGCAGGAGGGCCCAAGTAAATGAAATGGAAATGGAAGCCATATTCCTCCTCGACTTCCTTGAGAATATTATCAAACAATGGATGGTTTACATACACCACCAATATTACAAAACGTTGTTGTTGTTCTCCTTCACTTCCCATGTACATGACCACACAACCCTTGGGAACGTCCTTGCGAAAATCATGACCCTCCTTCTTTGAGACACCATGCATATCATGATGATGAAAATGCAAATGGAAGTGAGGGAAATGAAGTGAATGGGGCATTCTAAAATGAGGGCGATGAATATTATGGGTGAAATCAGACTCGGGTAAAGTCATGTGGTGGAGGAAAACTATTCAAAAATATCCATTTCACCTTCTTTCTGAATTGGTAAATTGAGACCTAAGAGTGATTGAGTAAGGAAGATCATCGGTGTATTCTGCAGTTGTTTGGAATGTAACTATTGGCAAACTATGTGAAATGGTGCATGGTTCTATTGTGTAAGAGTGTGTTGTATACTAATGAACTTGTGGGGAACTATGCACATATGCTCTAGGTACAACAATGAGAGTTATGAATTCACTGACCTATGATCGTGGTCCTCTTCTATTCATACATATTCTTTTTGAGATTTAGGATACTATGTACAATGTGTACAGCTCCCGTCGAGAAGTTTGGCTCACTCCAGTGTATTTTAGTGTATGCATATGAATAAGAAAAGAGAGTTTTCCACAAAGTATGTGAAGAAGGCCATTCGAATTTGATTGTAGTGTGCCCTAGATATTTGTTGACATGGGATCCTTGGGTTCCTTTGAAAATATGTTGGTGCAATAAGTGCCTTGATCTGATGGGAGTCGACCACTTGAAAAGTGCAGAACCCCTATGCCATGAATTTCGACTTGGTCATTTTGTAATTTCTTGGAAAGGAACATTCTTGTGGGTGATGAAGGTTGCCATATGGAGACTAATGGAGGAAAGTACTACATAAATATTTGAGTTTAAGAGTAAGTGTTAATCCATGGATGGGTGTTGTTGGTGTTCTATATCAACATGATTATTTGGTGAGGAGTGATTGAGATAGACATGAGAAGTAGCAGAAAACCCTCTATAGTCGAGATCGTGTGAATCTTGTTTCAATGTGTTGATGTGGTGGTTACCATGATGTTGTTTTCTTTGGAAAGTGGACAATAGCTATGTGCTAATATTGTGGTTGTGTAGCATTGGCGGAGACTGTGTCTCTGGATAGTAGTTGTGTGCTACTATGGTGGTTGTGTACCAATGGTGGAGATTGTGTGTCTCTGGATAGTAGTTGTATGCTACTAGTAGTGGTTGTGTACCACTAATGGTGATTGTGTATCATCGAATGGTAGATGTGTACTACTATGTCTTGGCGCAGTTGTGTTCTATTGGATGGAATTATAGTAGTTGTGTGCTATTGATTGATAAAAAGGACTATGAAAGATGATTTGAGCTATTGATGGTATGTTATTAGTTGTGTGCTACCAGTTGATTGCAGAGTAGTCAGTGGACTACTAGATGAAAACATTGTGGAAAAACACCTTGTTAGTTGAGAGGGAGTGTTGATGTTTGAAGCAACATCATGAGACATTCTCCCCGGAGGGTCTTGTATGGACTAGTAGGAGGGAACGTGGAATTCGTCCTGACATGCCTCATATGGTCAGATGAAGGAACTAAGACATTGGTTTCATGAGGAAACCTCAATATGTCTTGGGGGGCATTGGTTCCATGAGGGAACCTCGATGTTTCCTAGAGATGTCGGAGGTAGGGATCAAGAGGGAGTACATTAATCCTTACAACCCTCAAAATAATGGGGACACGAAGAGGATGAACAGATCTATTTTATAGGTAGTCAAGGCGATTATTCATGATCGTAATTTACCTATGTTTCAGTGGGAAAAGGCATCCATGACTTTAGTGTATGTTCAGAACAGAAGTCCTCATAATCCTTTGAGGACCATGACTCCCGAGGAGGCTTTCACTAGAATGAAGCCTGAGGTTGGACACTTCAGGATATTTCAGTGTCCAATATGCATTCATATACCCAAGGAGAAAAGGTACAAGCTAGAACCTTCAAGAAGAAAGGGTACATTTGTGGGGTACGGTGAATATTTGAAGGCATACCAAATCTACATCCCTGGTAAGAGAAATATTGAGGTGATTAGAGATGTTGCCTTTGATGAGGAGGTATCCTTCAGAAGATCTATAGGATATCACATGGTGAGAGACATGAAGAGATGGTTCCTTCTCCCCCTCACCCTCCAGTAGTTCAGAGGGATATAGTTGATCCAATTGATCCAATTGATCCCATTGATCTTGTAGCTCCAGTTGATGTTCCCAGAGATATTGTAGTAGGTCGGAAGAGACCTGCATGGGCTCGTCAAACTCTTCAAGAGGAAGAAGGACATGCAACTCCTCATGGTACCTTCCGAGAGAGAAAGATACCTCAGATATATTATTTTTATGCCTCAGCTATGAGACACATCATTGATTCTGAGCCTTCTTGTTATGAGGAGGCATTTATTGAGCCAATATGGAGGGATGCCATGATGGAGGAGTATCATTCCATCATGAAGAATGATGTGCGGGATATTGTTTTGAGACCTGAGGTGAAGTTTGTAGTGACTTCCAAGTGGATCTATAATATCAAACACACATCTTATGGGATCATCGAGAAGCACAAAGAGATATTTGTTGCTAGAGGATTCTCTCAGGTGGAGGGAATATATTATGAGGAGACATTTTCTCTTGTTTCTCACTACACTTCTATCCAGATGATTATTTCCCTTGCAGCATCCATGGGTTGGAGACTGCATCAGATGGATCTGAAGACAACCTTTCTCAATGGATAAATTGAGGAATAAGTTTACACCGAGCATCTATATGGATTCGAGATACATGAGAAGGAGTCTCATGTGTGCAAGTTGAAGAAATCCATGTATGGACTAAATCATGCACCTCGTGCATGGTATGAAAATATTGATGGATACTTGATGATTTTGGGCTTCAAGAAGAGTATTGTTGATCCCAACCTATACTACAACATTGTTGGTGATGAGTGCCTAATTTTGGTCCTATATGTTGATGACTTATACATCAAGCAGCCAGATGGTTTTGTGATACATAAGAAGGAGTCTCATGTGTGTAGGTTGAAGAGGGACATGTATGGACTCAAGAAGACACCTCGATCTTGGTATGAGAGGATTGATGGAAACTTTATGAGTTTGGGATTCATAAAAAGTGTTGTTGATCCCAACCTGTACTACAAGAATTTTAATGGTGAGTCCCTGATTTTGGTCCTCTATGTTGATGATTTATTCATTGTCGATATAGAGAGATTTATTTTTTAATGCAAGTATGTGTTGGCCTCTAAGTTTGAGATGAAGGAACTTGGTATGATGCACTACTTCTTGGGACTATAGGTCTGGAAAAGAAATGATGAGATCTTCATGAGTCAGGGGAAGTACACAGTTGAGATATTGAAGAAGTTTGGGATGTTTTACTATAATCCCATGGCCACACCAATAGTGACGAATCTGAAGAAACTAAGTGTGTCTTCTTCCAATTCCAACGATGTTGATCTGACCCTATACATACAATTGATTGGATCATTGATGTATCTGTTTAACACTAGACCAGATACTTTCTATACAGTTAGTTCACTTAGCTAGTTTATGAGTCAGTTGAGATATACACACTGGATTGTTGTGAAGCATGTGTTGAGATACCTGTGAGGCACAGTTGGACATGGTCTGAGATATAATTCCAGTATTGACATGATATTGTAGGGATATATTGAGTATGATTGGGAAGGGAACGCAATGGACAAAAAGAGCACCTCTGGGTGTTGCTTCACTTTGGGATCTGCCATGGTTTCCTAGTGTAGCAGAAAATAGAATTATGTGGCTTTGAGCACCGCAGAAKCAGAGTACATTGCATTGAGTGTGGAAGTMTTTGAAGTAGTGTGGCTTCAMAATATCCTTGCAATATGTATTTGGACATGTGTTGGATTCCACCATTATTCATTGYGATAACCAGAGCTATGAAATTATCATAGAATCTGGTGTTTCATAAAAAAATCTAAACACATTGAGATCATGTACCATTACATATGAGACATGGTGCAGAGGAAGGTTGTATCGGTGTAGTACCTTCCCACATATAAGCAGGTTGTTTATGTTCTTACCAAACCCCTCACCAAGATGAAGTTCAAGTACTTATGTGACAAACTTGGTGTGGTAGAGAATGCCTCCCTCGCTGAGAGGGAGTTTTGATGTTTGTAGGTTCCTGATACATTCTCCATATCTTAATCCTTTATGACTGAGTTGAGTTGATATGTGAGGACACTTATCCGAGAGGGATAAGTGGGTTTGGGATTATATCCCAACATTCTTTATGGAGAGCACATGAGGACACGTCCCTTGTGGAGAGAACATGAGGACACGTCCCTTGTGGAGAGCACATGAGGACATGTCAAAGGAGTTGACCTTGATGTCACACACTATGGGGAGTTGACCCTAGTGTTTGTAGAGGAATTAGCCTCTAGAATTCCACATGGGAGTGGCATGTGTGATAAACCTCTTGATAAAATGTCTCGAGTAAGAATCGAGTATAAATTCTCCTAGATTGAGTTGCATACCAAGGGAGATAGGATGCATTTATCACAAAGATGTACTTGTGGTAAATGGGTCGAGGCATAGTCCTTCCTTGATCATGACAAGGACTGATATGGACTCGAGGTGCTTGAGGTGCTTTCCATGTGTCAGATAGCATCGGGTTGATATTCACTCAAAGGGGTGTACGTGTGGTGAATGGCCTAAGTGTAGTATTTTTCCTTAGTCATGTTTATTTGACTATGAATGATAAAGACTCGAGATGCTAGATGTTATCACATATGGACCCAAAGTTATCCTAATCTTAGAGAGAGTCAATTGGCTAAGAGGGGTATCCGCGAAGGGAGTTTCCCCTATGTTCAAGTGCGAGAGGGACATCTCTCAGGACTGATAGACATGTGTATTAAGTCTAGGGTGAAGTTTGTATACTTCATATACAAGCTTTGGCATGATTAATAATGTATCCCTTGTTGAGAGGGAGTATTGATGTTTGGACAACATCGGGAAGAAATTCTTTCATATATATATGACATGATATTTATAATACAAGGTATAAATACATATAATAAATAAGTAGTTATTTATTATCCAAGGGATGCATCCTTTCATGGATGGTCACCATATGTTCTCTATATTGGAACACTCATCATTGTAATAATATATCAATATCACATATCATCTCACATAAAAATTCAACACTTTAGAGCCATGGAAAAAAGTTACTAGGTCCTAAGGACAAGCGAGTGTCAGTTGTTATATCTCTTTGATATACGTTCAAGGTCCAACAACAGTACTCAACCCAATATATTAGGGAACTAATTAACGAGACTCAATTGTGCCCTTAGTCGTACTACCTGACTACCCAAGTAATAAAGAGTGGTATCCCCGAGTGTTATTCTAAATGTACTATAGCAACAAGATAGTTGAATAGATTATCTAAGGTTGGTTTTAGGTATACCTAAGGGACTTCCTATATACCCAAAGGTATGTGGAAGTGAAATTCTATCTACAGCTTCTGTCTAATGGGGTACTACTCGAAAGGGTACCAACATGGGTTACATAAGTTTCCAACCAAGTGAAACAATGTGTTTCCAACCACATGAAACCATGTGTATTTCACGCATGTATTCTTCTCCGACCATATTTTTACATGTTGAATGGCATTCTTGTGTTATTTAAATACGTTGGAACACATCTTTAAAAAAAGTTGAAAAAATGAGCTTGATAACCACAAAAAAATCTCTTAAAATCACCATAAAATAACTTGTACAAAAACCTTAAATGCAACAAGTAATATATCATAAAATAAAATGAATCAAAATATGAAAAATTTTCCACATGTAATTCACTATGTTAGCTCAAGACTCTGAAAATTTCGAAGTCTGAAACTTTACTGGAAAAAAAAATATCACAGCGAAAATTCCAAGATAATTGATTTCAGGATTAGTCACAAACCTTGTCTTCCATGGAATATATCTATAAAATTATAGAAAACCAGAATCTAAAATTTTTACCATATGTACTATGGCATTTATCCTTAGTCTCCACAAAATTTAACTATTTGAAACTTCCCAAAAACAAATTATAGCGAAAATTCCAAGATGACTCATTTAAAATTGATTTCAGGATGAGTCAGAAACCCTATCTTCCATAAGATATATCTTTGAAAGCGTAACGAACCAAAACCTAGAATTTTTACCAGATGTACTATGAGATGTCTCCTAAGTAAACTCCAAATTTCATTATCTAGAGCATCCTAGAAAAATGTTATAGAGAAAATTCCAAAATGACTTTCTTGAAGAAGCAAAAACATAGGATCGATGCTTTTGATACCCAAATGTTATGAACCAAGCACCTTCAAAATTACAAAACGTCAATGAATACAGTCCACTTTGAGGGGAAACCTCCTTTTACAATATATCTAATTCAAAAGACAATATTGTATGTGTATACAAGATTCTCCTTTATTATAAATAGGATATAAAGTGAGAATGATGTAGCCTACCACTAAGTCGACCTAATCATAACTAATAAACTAATAATAAAAGAATGTTAGAGATTTAACATAGGGCCTTAGGGGCCTTAACATTATGGATCCATTTTCCATGATGATGTCATACTTGGAAGATAGGATGTTTCACATGTATAGGATATTGTCATGCTTGAGGATGATGTGGCATTTGCTTGAGCTGACCTAGCATCTAGATGATGATTTGCAACCTTGTGGATGAGGAGATGTAACTTTATTGATGAGAAGGAATGACCTTTGATGATGCTTTGCACCTTTTGGGAGAGAGATATGAATTTTGGATTTTTTAACCCCTTGAGGAGACGCCATCATCCTCTTTTAACTTTCTACACTCACACATGTGGCACATTTAGAAGACATTTTCATGTTTTAGCATTATATCATTGTTTTAGAGGCATTTTTAGGGGTCAGCCGAAAAATGTCAACTTTTTAGGGGTTGACATTATTGTATTACTAAGAGGGGGGTTGAATCATTAATAGAGAAATATAATCATTTTTAACCAAAGTATGCAAGTGTTATTTATATTTGTGATCAATATAGAATTAACATCAATAACTGTAGAGTAAATAAACCATGATAAAATGAACAATCATACACATACACAGTACACCAGTATTTTTACGTGGAAACCCAATGCGGGAGAAAACCACAGAATGATTTCTCTTATATGTATTTAAGAATCAAATTCATTGGAAGCACCAACTTCCTTTGTCCTCCAACTGCAACCGGAAGGAGGCTCTAAACCCTATATTTTCAGGCTACAACCTGAGGGAAGCTACAACTCCCCAATTCTTTGGCTACAACCAAAAGGAGGCCACAACCTCCTATGTTCTTCGGCTACAACCGGAAGGTGGCTACAACCACCTATCCTTGCCCCGTCCAACCACCCTGAAATATAAGTGTCAAATGAAGAAACCACAACCACACTGTCAATGTGAGATATACCATTGTAAACCTATACCAACTTGTACCATTGATCTGTAGCCAACCTATACCCCTTCCATGTAATCAAAATGTACCTGAACTAAGCATGTACCAACCAAAAACCATAGATACGTGACTTTTATATTATGAAACATGTGTATGTACCCACCCTATCTATAATGCAACTCGCGTATGTACGTGACCTATCTATTATGTAGCCTACGTATGCCTTCTGAAAATTGGGTTTTTCTCTCTTCTGAAAAATTTTGACCCTCTACAGCCTCTTTCACATCAACCTGCAACCTGTCATGTATACAAAAAAATCCAACTACTCATAGCAATAAGACATACCTTTTGAACCAGTAGATAGATCTAATGTACCTAATCATTGTAGACCTTCTTGGGATCTTGATTTCAAACTCTAGATACCCGACATCTTCACCTTCTCAAGTTTCTAAGGATTTTCATTCATGTATGCGCCCTAATCTACTGATATCCCATGTACATACACGCCCTGCCCCACTGCAGCCTGCGTACACCTCAAAAACTAGAGTTTTTTCAGTATTTTTTGTAATTTCAAAACTTTTTTCGTCAACCCTTCATGCTACCTCAGACTTGCGCAAATTAATATATATCAATGATTACCTGCTAGGTATTCAATGTTCTCAATAGGTGCTAATAGGAGATCCTTGCTCTCTTATTTATACTTCCATGTAGTTTCCTCAAGGGGTTACCTTCTAACCAACTTAACCCAATTTCCTTCTTTTATGGCTAACCCACTTCTAACCACTTGTCCACTTCTAACCCACTTTGCTACAAATAGTAAATTCTCCACTTCTAGTTGAAACTAATTTATTTTTAATTATTCTCTTATTGCAACAACTTAAACCATGATTAACTCCTAGTTTTACTCACTTGACTTAGTCAACTTATTCTGGGAGCTTCGAGAATAATTTTGACTTATTTCACCTTCTAGATAACTCATGAGGGTTCTCCAACTTCACAAGGTCATAACTCTCTAATCGTCAAGAGTTATGTGGCATTTCACATATCACCGGAAATGGAATGACATGTACTATCCATATAGAATAGTATTACCTACAAATATATTAAAATGCATACCATTGTACATCAATCAAACTAAATTCCCTTAACCATATTGTTGGGGCTACCAGAATTTGTTGTTGAATTTTCTTCAAGGGTTGACATCAATGAAAACCAACCCAATTAATCAATAATCTCACCCTTTGGCATTGATGGCAACACTCGGATGGAATTCTGAATTTATATCGCTTATGCTCCCTTGGTGACCACCGCTCCCCCTGGAAACATGCCTATGTTCTCTCTTTCCAAGCATCTAATTATCTGACCTGCATCTGGTGAATATCTCCCCCTTTGACATCCATGGCAAAGGTAAATTCTTGTATGGGGCTGCTCCCCCTAACTGAAATGTCCTTGGGGATACTCCTCCTGACTGAACTCTTCCTGAACCTACTCCCCCAACATGAATTGTCCTTTGTATGGTGCTTCCTCATGTAAATCTAAGACATAAAAGATAAGAAACATGTGAAGATATCTGCAACTTGTTCCGTTGTCTCCACATATTCAACTCTAATGTTCTTCTCTGCAACCTATTCCCATAGAATGTGATACCTGATTGGAATGTGCATTGTCTTGGAGTGCATCATTGGATTCTTTGAGATACTGATAGTGCTTGTATTATCACAATATATAGGAATGGGCTCATCATACTCAACCTATATATCTGTCAAAGTTTGTTTCATCCATAGAACCCGTGTACAACATTCTTATGCTGAAATATACTCGACTTCAGTTGTAGACAATAATATTTATGATTGTTTCTTTCTTAGCCAAGATACCAAACACTCACCCAAGAAGAATGTCGCTCCATTGGTACTTCTTCGATCATCAATGCAACCTTCTCAATTTGCATATGTGTAGGAAATAAGTGATAGACCCATTCCTTTTGGATACCATAATCCAAACTCTTCTATTCCCTGGAGATATGTGAAAATCCTCTTCATTGCTAAATGTGATTCCTTTGGTGTTGCTTGAAATCGTGCCACCTGTCCAACTTCCTGCATTACATATGGTCTAGATTTTGTCACATATAGTAAGATTCCAATCATTGACTTGTATTGCCTCTGGTTTGTAGACTTT
>SNQJ01S0020892.1:117588-127993 GCA_010110895.2 Picea sitchensis
TCGAGCTTGTCTCTCTTAAGGACAATCTCTCTTGCATGCCCAAGAAACCCTCCATGGTGGAAGAAAATAAAAATGACGGAGCAGGAGATTCTATTAATCTATTGCTTGAGAAATCTCTCACGCGACAGAGGAATGAAATGATCGAGAATTTTTCCCAGATCCATCAACATCTTTAGATAACAATAGGCGTGTATTCATCAAGTGACCACTTTTGAGGCACCTCACCTTTCAAGGTATAGGTTAATTTTGATATTCCTGTATTTGAAGGTTATATATATGTGGATGCCCTAGACAAATGGTTAAATATGCTAGAAGGTTATTTCTTTGTTCATAAATTTTCTAATAGATAAAATATCACCTTTGCACTCCTTAAGGCTCTCCCCCGTGTTAAACATTGGTGGGAAACTTACTAGGAGAAAAGTTCCATAGAGGAGTCTGGAATACATGGGGTCGATCCCACTTGGGATTTTTTTGTGGATGCGGTAAAGGAACAATATTACCCTGTTGGCAACTATGAGGACCAGTACATGAGATGGACCACACTGCGGTAAGAGAGGGGCCAAGTAGTGTCAGAGTTCACCAATACCTTCCATACCTTGTGCACCAAGCTGGGTATCAAAGACTTTGAGTGACATTTGTTTCTGAAATACCACGGGGCTCTACACAGATACATCCAAACAGAAATGGATTTTTTGGACATCTCATCACTCGGTACTACTTATCGATATGTTGCTAAAATCGAGCAGAAATTTAAGCACCAAAACAAACAAGAGTTCGGGTCTGAAAATTCGCAACAACCAAATTATGATAAAGACGGCCCTAATAAACTACCTCTTGAAAACCAATCCAAGCCATAGGGAAAGAAGGTCATGGAAAGACAAAGAAGGACACCGAAAAATGGTGTGAATTCCACAAAATCCTTTGGAACAACAAAAGTTAATGCGACTCAAAACAGTCATTTGTGGTCGAGATCAAAGACAGGGAGACAAACCTTGATTCAGAATCTGATTATGAAAATACTGGTAAAGGACAGATCATCGACACAGACCCCACTGTTATTTTCGCGACCACAACAATTCAACCAGAAGAACCAACATATCCTAAAGAGGGGGAGTTCCTTTTTCATTCATAGATGTGGGTGAAGGGGACCCCGCTACATTTTATTGTTGATAGCAGAAGCTAGAAGAACCTCATCTCAGCAGAGGTCATCAAACAGTTGGGATTGTCAACAACACCACACCTGCATCCATACAACATCAGGTGGCTTTGTCAAAGACACGATCTCTGTGTCAGTCATCAATGTCGATTTTCATACAGCATCCAACCCTTCAAGGATGAGGTATTACGTGATGTTGCCCCACAAGATGTATGTGATGTTCTCTTGGGACAGCCATATATGTGGAAACACCATGTCGTTTATGAGTCTCGACCCCGCAGTGTCATTGTTTCTCTGAGGGATCATCTCTACAGAATACCAGAGGTAGTTCCAACTATTGTCCCACCTAAACAATGTCACAAGTTAGTATATCATACTACAAAATTTATCTTCTTCACAATATGTTCAAAAGGGGAACATAAGGATAGTGCAACCACTACAGCCTCGACCCAAGCACCTTCTATCCAACAGAAGCAGGTCGACAACATTGTAAAAAATGCAAAGATTATTTATGCACACATTCATCTCAGGTAGTCTGATTGGTTGAACAGAGTCAACCCCGCCAATAGCAAGTTTCTGTCAGCCTTCCACAAATCGATCAGCGCGACATCTCCAACAAGGAAAGCAACTCACCAAGATTCAGATTCAGAAAATGCTTCCCTCTCTCCCCCAGGAACTCAATGCAATGGATAACATTACTTCCTAATGAGAGAGGATTGATCCGATCAGATATCAGTGTCCACCCACCTATTCGATGGGCTCGAAAAAACAATTTTCCATCTTGGCAATGTTTCGGGTTCCAAAATTCTGGGGCATTTTTTAGGCCCTAAATGACGTTTTTTGGGGATTTGGAGCCTAGGTGAGTGACGAAGGCATTGACTTGGGCCAGTAAAAAATATTTCTTCTTGGTTAGACCTTTCCAACTGTGTATCAAGCACCCCAAACGGAGATCGTATGCAAAAGTTACGCCCCTTGGAAGTTGACATATCAACTACCCCCATCGGGCCCGCAAACCTTTTGGATTTTGATCTTCCGGGGTTAGGGTTTTGAATTTTAATTATGTTAAAAAGGCCTGTGGAGCCTCATTGTAACAATCATCTTCTCATGGATGTGATTAGCCATCACATCTCTTCTTAGAGATAAGCTTCCACCATTCTAGTGAATCTTTCACTCTATATTTTACAGTCTTTGTACATTTTTGCTCATTAATAGAAAATTGTGTATTAGTGTATATCTTTGACTCTGTTTATATTTCCGATATATCTGTATTATATTATTGTTTCTCTTTCAATATCTCTATATATTTCTGTGTTATATCTTTTCTCTCATTGCGTGCCGAAAATAATCTAGATCAGTGGTATCAGAGTAGGTTTCTCTTGATCGTTTTCCAGTGCATGTCCTCGACGAGGNCAATCATCTTCTCATGGATGTGATTAGCCATCACATCTCTTCTTAGAGATAAGCTTCCACCATTCTAGTGAATCTTTCACTCTATATTTTACAGTCTTTGTACATTTTTGCTCATTAATAGAAAATTGTGTATTAGTGTATATATTTGACTCTGTTTATATTTCTGATATATCTCTATTATATTATTGTTTCTCTTTCAATATCTCTATATATTTCTGTGTTATATCTTTTCTCTCATTGCGTGCCGAAAATAATCTAGATCAGTGGTATCAGAGTAGGTTTCTCTTGATCGTTTTCCAGTGCATGTCCTCGACGAGGTCCGAGTATAGCAAGTTGGGTCTTGAACTTGGCTCTCTTGAGGAAAATCACTCTCGCACGCCCTAGAAACACTCCATGGCGGAAAAAAATAAAAATGATGGAGGAGAATATTATATTAATCTCTTGCTTGTGCAAGCTCTCATGCGACAGAGGGATGAAATGATGGAGAATTTTTCCCACATCCTTAAAGTTCTTCTGATAACAATAGGTGCATCTTCATCAAGAAGCCACTTTGGAGGAACCTCGCCTTTCAAGGTACAGGTTAATTTTGATATTCTCATATTTGAAGGTCAGATAGATGTGGATTCCCTAGACAAATGGTTAAATTTGCTAGAAGGTTATTTCTCTGTTCACCATTTTTCTCACAGGAAAAACATCACCTTCGCACTCCTTAATGCTCTCCCCCATGTCAAACATTGGTGGGAAACTTACTGGGATAAAATTTCCATAGAGGAGTCTGGAATATATGGGTCGAGCCCACTTGAGATTTTTTTGTGGATGCGGTAAAGGAACAGTATTACCCTATTGGCAACTATGAGGACCAGTAAATGAGATGGACCACACTGGCAAGAGAGGGGCCAAGAAGTCTAGGAGTTCACCAATACCTTCCATACCTTGTGCACCAAGATGGGTATCAAATACTCTGAGTGACATTTAGTTCTGAAATACCACGGGGCTCTACACAGATACATCCAAACTAAAATGGATTTTCTGGACATCTCATCACTAGGAACTACTTATAGATATGTTGTTAAAATCGAGCAGAAATTTAAGCAGCAGAACAAATGGGAGTTCGGATATGCAAATCCGCAACAACTAAAGTATGATAAAGATGGCCCTAACAAACATCCTCCTGAAAACCAGTCCAATCCACATGAAAATACGGGTCATGGAAAGACGAAGAAGGACACCATAAAATGGTGTGATTTCCACAAAATACCCTGGCACAACACCAATGAATGTCTCTCAAAACAGTCATTGTTGGTCGAGATCAAAGACAAGGAACCAAACCTTGATTCAAAATATGATTTCGAAAATACTAGTAAAAGACAGATCATCGACATACACCCCACTGCTATTATCACGACTGCAATAATTCAACTAGAAGAACCAACAGATCCTGAAGAGGGGGAGTGCATTTTTTCATTCACATATGTGGGTGAAGGGGACCCCACTACATTTTATTTTTGATAGAGGAATCCAGAAGAACCTCATCTCAACAGAGGTCGTCAAACAATTGGGATTGTCGACAACACCACACCCACAGCCATACAACATCAAGTGGCTTCACCAGGGACAATATATTTGTGTCAACTAGCAGTTTTGATTGTCATACGACATCAAACCCTTCAAGGATGAGGTATTATGTGATGTTTCCCCACTAGATCTATGTGATGTTCTCTTGGGCCAGACATATATGTGGAAACTCCATGTTGTTTATGAGCCTCGACCCTGCAGTTTCATTGTTTCTATGGGGGGTCATCTCTACAGAATACCAGAGGTGGTTCCAACTACTGTCCCACCTAAACAATTTTGCAAGGCAGTATCTCATACGACAAAATTTATCTTCTTCACAATCTATTCAAAAGGGGAACATAAGGATAGTGCAACCACTACAACCTCGACCCAAGCACCTTCTATCCAACAGAAGCAAGTCGACAAGATTGTAGCAGAACGTAAAGATTCCTTCYTCACTCATTCATCTCAGGTAKCCCAAATGSTTGAACAAAGTCAACCTTGCTAACAACAGGTTCATGATAGCCTTCCACAAACTGAGTAGTGTGACATCTCCAATAAGGCAAGCAATTCACCAAGATTAAGATTCAGAAAACGCTTCCCTCTCTTCCCCGGGAACTCAACTCAATGGATACCATTGCTTCCTAAGGAGGGAGGATTTATCCAAGTGGATATTGGTGTCCACTCACCTGTTCCATAGGCTCGAAAAACAATTTTCCATCTTCGCAGTTTTTCGGCAGTTTTTCGGGTTCCAAACTTCTGGAGTTGTTTTGAGGCCCTAAACGAAGTTTTTTGGGGATTTGGGGCCCAAGTGATGTCGAAATACATTCACCTCGATCAATCAAAAATCGTTCTTCTCGGTTAGATATTTCCAACGGTGTATCAAGCACCCCAAACGGAGATTGTATGCAAAAGTTACGCCCCGAGGAAGTTGACGTATCAACTACCCCCAGTGGGGCCCGCAAACCTTTTGGCTTTTCATCCTTCGGGGTTAGGGTTTTGGATTTTAATTTTTTAAAAAGGCCTTTGGAGCCTCATTGTAACAATCATATTCTCATGGATGCAAGTATCCATCACATCTCTTCTCATAGATAAGTTGCCACCATTCTAGCGAGTCTTTCACTCTGTATTTTACAGTCCTTGTACATTTTCACTCATTAATAGAAAATTGTGTATTATTGTATATATTTGCCTCTGGTTATATTTTTGATATATCTATGTTGTATTATTATTGCTCTTTTAATATCGTTGTATATTTCTGTGTTATATCTCTACTCTCATTTCGTGCCAAAAATAATCGGGATCACTGTCATTCTACAATCTTTGGGCATGTGTCCAGAGTTGTTGCATTTGTAGCATTCCACTTCAGTGCTCAATGATTCAAACATGTTGTATCTTATTCTCGGTGTTTCATGGGCCTTATTGGATAACCATTATGTGCATGACTTTCAAATTTGTTTATGGTCTTGCTATTAGCTCTACAATTTACAGCTTTATGTCCAAAATTATTACATGCATAACATAAACTAAAAAATATAGTTTGATACCTGGGAGTTGAAGGTCTTCTGAAAGGAGTTACTCTTTTGAATCCTTCTTCAGCCTAAGGCCTGCTTGTTTCTGACTGTCTCTAATTTTGAAATATGACTCTTCTAGGTGGAGGAGTGTCCATGTGATCTTCCATGTAAAACTTCTTGTCTCCTATAACTATTTTTGCATAGCTTCTTGGCTGTGTTTCTTTATCTGTGGTTTTGGAGCTTGAGCCTCTTTCTATCTGATTGTATCCTATCCCAGAATTTTCATGATGTGGCCTTTGAATATTGTTAATATTATTCAAAGCCTTTGAATTGTTATGCATAGTCTCTTGTTGAAGGTATTTTCTCAATGTAACAACCTTTGCTTCCAAGTTTCCAATTATCTTGTCTTTTCTTCCAGTTGTTCTTTGAGTTCTTCTTCGATTATTTTGTATTCTTCTATTTGAACCTTTAATTTAGTGATAATTTGTTCTAGTTCTTTAGAGTTTGAATTTTGAATGTCTTATTTCTTGTCTAATTTTGCCTCGAGTTTCTTTTTTTTCTTCTTTTCTCTTTTTATAACTTCTATAGCACTCAACAATTCTTCTCTGTAGTCAACTTTTTCTTTTGTATAATCCTCTTCAGTGTCTTCTCTATCAGAGTCTTCTATTTCCATGAATATAACTCTTTCTGTCTCACTTTCACTGACTTCATCTTCATCTGATGAGGAGCAGTCTTCTTTGGTGTAAAAACTTTTCTTGAAGACTTTCTTTTTGGTTCTTTTACCTTTATATGTTTGTTTCTTGTTTGAATCATCCTCTTCATGTCTTTTCTTTTTCCTTTGAGGACATTTGTTAGCAAAATGACCAATACCATCACAGTTAAAAAAAATCAATGGAATCTTACCTTTATATCTGTCATCAGTTCCCTTCTTCAATCTTTTGAAAAAGTTGGCCACTTCTTCATCATCTTTCGATATGTCATTGCTACTACTATATTTTTTTCCTTTTTCTTTCCCTTTTGCTTTGACCTTTTGGATGCTTCGAATGTTGCTTCTTTTATACCTGGATTTTCTTATTCAGCTCTCATTTCATAGACTGTGAATATTTCATGTAGTTCATCCATGCTTATTGAGTCTAGATCTGCTCTTTCTTCTAGTGTTGATATCTTTGGATCAAATCTCATTGGAAGAGATCTTAGTACCTTTTGAACAATTACAGATTCATCAACTTTTTCTCCCAATCCTATGATTGCATTCATTGTTTCATCAACTCGTAATAATTAAGATGCAATATTCTCATCTTCCTTCATCTTTAGCTATTCTAATTGACCTATGTAAGTTTGAAGCTTTGCTTCTTTGACTTTTGAATCTCCTTCATAAATATTTTGAAGTTTGTCCCAAATCTCTTTAGCGGAGCTAAAATGTATAACTTTGGTATATATCGAATCAAAAAGACCATTCAAAATTCCATTTGTGGCTTTTGAATTATTTAGACTGATTTTCTTTCCATTTTCATTTGTTGGCGGAATTGTTGGTTCTTTATATCCATCCACAATTGATTTCCAAACCTCAAATCCATGTGCTTATACATATGTGTTCATCCTTCTGCTCCAAAATGCGTAGTTATGTCCATCAAACTATGGTATTCCATTTTTATACATATTTTTTCTCTCCGTGATCTACCTTTAAGTGGTTAAAATTATTTATGAAGGAACCTGCTCTAATACCAATTATTGGTTTACTGAGAGGGGGGATGAATCAAGAATAGAGAAATATAATCATTTTTAACCACAGTATGCAAGGGTTATTTATATTTTTGATCAATATAGCATTATCATCAATAAGTGAAAATTAAACAAACCATCAACAAATGAGAAATCATACACATACGCAGTACACCAGTATTTTTACGTGGAAATCCAATGCGGAAGAAAACCATGAAAATGTTTTTTCTTATATGTCTTTAAGAATTACATTCATTGGAAGCACCAACTTCCTTTTTTCTCCAACTGCAACTGGAAGGAGGCTCTAACCCCCTATATTTTTAGGCTACAACCTGAGGGAAGATACAAATCCCCAATTCTCTGGCTAGAACCAGAAGGAGGCTACAACCCCCTATATTATATGGCTACAACCAGAAGGTGGATACAACCATATATGCTTTCCCCATCCAACCATCATGAAATATAAGCGTCAAATGAAGGAACCACAGCCACACTATCACTGTGAGATATACCACTATAAACCTGTACCAACATTTACAACTGACCTGTAGCCAACTTGTACCACTTCCCTGTAATCAACATGTACTTGAACTAAGCCTGTAAAACCCAAAAACCATAGATACATGACATGTATGTTATGCAGCATGTGTATGTATGTTCCCTATCTATACTGCAGCTCGTGTATGTACGCGACCTATCTGTTATGAAACATGCGTATATATGTGCCATATCTATATTGTAGCCCACGTATGTACGTGACCTATCTGTTATGTAGCTTGTGTATGCCTTTTGAAAACTAGGTTTTTCTCTCTTCTGAAAAATTCAGACCCTCTATAGCCTCTTTCACATCAACCTGCAACCCGTCACTATGTCCAGACTATAACTATACCCGGTGCATACATCCTCATACATATCCTTTACCCAAAGCATCCAGTCATGTGACATATAAGTATGTGTAATCATGAACGAGTATAATAACCCTCACATGAACTAGACATTAAACTATTTCTGATATTCAACCTCTCAATACATCAACCACTTCACACATACAAGTTGTCAACCATGTATCACAAGAACACTTAACCATATGCCAAGAAATACAAGATGTTTCTCAACACTAACAAGATATATCAATGATAAATATTGATTATACCAACACTATATTTCTATCGATATGACTTATACAGAAGGTCCCATGTAGCCACTAATATCTCTAGGGAAAATACTTAAACCTCCATAACCATTTCTCATGTATACAAAAAAATCCAACTACTCATAGAAATAAGACATACCTTTTGAACCAGTAGATAGATCTGATGTACTTGATCACTGTAGACCTTCATGGGATCTTTGTTTAGACTCTAGATACCCGACATCTTCAACTTCTCAAGTTTCTAGGGATTGTATTTCATGTACGTGCCCTAATTTACTGTTATCCCACGTATATGTGTGCCTTGCTCCACTGCAACCTGCATACACCTCAAAAACTAGGGTTTTTTCATTATTTTCTATAATTCCAAAACTTTCATCGTCAACCCTTCATGTTAGCACAGACTTGCGCAACTTCAGATATATCAATGAGTACCTTACACAATAATAGATATTCAATTTTCTCAATAGGTGATAATAAGAGAGTTGTGCTCTCTTATTTGTACTTCCATGTATCTTCCTCAAGTGGTTACCTTCTAACCAACTTAACCCAATTTCCTTCTTTTAGGGATAACCCACTTCTAACCCACTTTGCTACAAATAGTAAATTCTCCACTTCTAGTTGCAACTAATTTATTTTTAATTATTGTCTTATTGCAACAACTTAACCCATGATTAACTCCTAGTTTTAGTCACTTGACTTAGTCAACTTATTCTAGGAGATTCTAGAATAATTTTGACTTCCTTCACCTTCTAGATAACTCATGAGGGTTCTCCAACTTCACAAGGCCATAATTATCTAATCGAGAGGAGTTATGTGGCATTCCACATATCACTGAAAATGACATGGCATGTACTATCCATATAGAATAGTATTACCTGAATATATATTAAACTTCATACCATTATACATCAATCAAACTGAAGTCCCTTAACCATACTGTTGGGGCTACCAGAATTTTCTACCCGACTTGCTTCAAGGGTTTACATCAATGAAAACCAACCCAAATAATCAACAGAAATTTTATAGATCCATTATATCCACCATGTATCATGGGATCTTATGTTTTAGGGGCTTCTTAGAGAGGTTAAGCATTTGTTTTCCTCATATATAAAGACGGACTCAGGAGTTCTACCTCAGTATAAACCATAACACAACTTGTGGAGGATTATCACTACTTGTCTCTTTTTACTTCTTTTTCGTTATGGATGACTTGTGTGCCTTATCTTGGAGATGATAATTTGGATGGTTTCAAGTTTTCATAGATGATTTCATAGTTAGAGTTTCATGGTGATCATTGATGTATCTAGTAAGTGTTCTTTCTAAGTCTGTGTTGGTTTATTTCTTGGATATATTAGGTGTAAATGTGTTTATCAAAGTGGTGATGATGCATGTTACCTTGTATTTCTCTTGAATAAACCTTGTTTTGAAACCATAGGAAGGTTTGTAGTGGACTACCTTCCCTTGTTAATCATTTTTTTGAATCTTGTTCAAGGACAGAAGAATATTTTTAGGGTTTGTAGTGGACTGTCATAGTTAGGTTATTATAGCATAATTCCCTAGGGTTTGTAGTGGACTACCCTAGGGTTTTACCCAAGATCCATCCTGATCTCATCTTTTAAATATTCTTAGAAGACATAACAGCTTCTTATGGTTTGTAGTGGACTACCTTAATTTTCCTTTATAAAGGGTAAATACCTAGGGTTTTTAGTGAACTACCCTAGGGTTTTATTCTTAGGTCTCTTTTTCACCTTTGTCTCAAATAAAGTGCACAATTTGACTCCATATGCCCAAGAGGATTGAATGACACTAGTCTCTCTCTCTCTCTCTCTCTCTCTCTCTCTCTCTCTCTCTCTCTCTCTCTCTCTCTCTCTCCTAGCAAGTTCTAAACCCCAAATT
>SNQJ01S0020893.1:0-41155 GCA_010110895.2 Picea sitchensis
TAGAAGAACTCTCCATTCCTCTTTCTGCACTCAAATCACCACTGCAAAAGCTACCACTAAACCCAGTTTTATCACAGACCCAAGATAAACTTGATCTATCAAGACCAAGCCAAACCCTCAACAACAAATGCATCCTTTTAAAGCCAAAAATGAGCTCTGATACCACATGTAAGTTTTAAACCTGTGAAGTAAAGCAATGCATATAGATTCTTAAGAAAAACAGAATTTAATCAATGGCTCATACACAGAGTACATAGATATTTTATACCAGAAACCCTCAACCGGGAAAACCTTTCTTATATTCATTATATCAAATTTCACCATTCACCATACAATATATATATACAATGTTTTTAGGTATTCCGTAGATACCAAAACCCTAATCCCTTAATCCGGGATTAATTTACAAAAACGCTAAAAATAACAAAGTCCGCTAAAAATAGTATGAGGGATCGTCAGACACAGTTGTCATATCTGACGCGCCCACACACAGACATGCAAAGAATATAACACATACCCAACAACATGCTCAAAGGTCAACCCCAGGGTTTGGTTGGAGGTCATATCGATGGAAGTTAAGGAATGGAGCTAGCAAGCACTAGGCCCCTGTCAAGATTTCAGAGGTCGAGAGAGTCGAGGAGACTCACACGCAATGGGTCGTTACGTGAAATCACGAAACGCGAAGTCCTGATAAAATCTGGATCGTTGAATCACAGAAAGATCTTAGGACATCGATCTAAGACACCCTTCAGATACTACCCTGACCATTAGATGAAGGAGATGAACATGTGTCACATCGGGAGATCTACATCGACGTCAATAAGAAACTGTGACATACCATTGTTGGTCACTATAATTGCTTAATTAATTTTAAACAACCAAGTGAAACATAAATTATCAACCCAGGGAAGTCTTTTGTTTCAAAGGTATCCACGCACTATATATGCTCAATTTCAAAAGCACTTAGTGTTGTAGTAAAGATGTTTTCTTTGTGGTAAAGAAAATTATTCTATCTATGCTTGTACAGGAGATGAGCTGGAAATGGATCAAAGAATCACAAGAAGCAATCTCCCTATTGCAATTCTTTATAGTTCAAATTAAGATCACGGATTACATTTTAAAATAACATTGCAATGGGTAAGAACAAACGTGGCACAATCGAGGAAGGGAGCATACCCCTTACTCTCAAAGCAGGGCTTCGATTAACACTCTTTCAGAAGGTATGTCTGAAAGCAAATGGCTCTATCTAAACCAAGGCACCAGGTTTACTACATTTAAGCGGGAACACCAGGCCGCCATTTATTGCTTTACTTGTAAGTTGAGGGTCTCTGAGAGAACATGGCGGTCAGTTCCTTTCTTTACGATGGGGATCCTCTAACCGACTACGGGACAACACAAGGAGAGTCGGTGAGCGGGATATTGGTTCCTTTCCTTTATGAGTAAGGAACCCTTAATCAATCCTGGCTAACACACTTACTTGAGAGGTAAAGAAACTAAAGTACAAAGGTGTTGTAGTCCCCTTCAATGCGGCGGGGACACTATGGCAAATCTCTGGCTAGTATGCTTGTAGGGGTAAAGGAGATCTATAGAAGATAAGGTATTGTAGTCCATACAATACGAGTAGGGATACCTTAACCAAATCTACAGCTGGAAATGGCGATTTAAAGGAGATCTAAAGAAGATAAGGTGTTGTAGTCACTTTCTCTCTGAGTAGGGATACCCTAACCAAATCTCTGCTAGCACTTGCGGCGTGGCAATTCCACGAGAGGGTATGATGTCCCAATCCTTTACATTACGGCGGGGACCTTTCCAACCAATTCTACACTATTCTCACAAAATCATCATACAAGATTGCTGGTAAAAAGAAGTACAATCTCTATTCAAGAGCTAAGACAGAATCAATGGTGTTTTAGCAAAGAGAAATTCATTAAAAACAGTGTTTGAGCAAACGACAGTTAAACAAAACATAAGCGGTAAAACAACACTTTAACTAATGGGTGAATCTTGTGATGAGGTGGGCCTCCCTTCTCACAAGATTCCCTAGAGCAGAAAGCGAAGCGAATGATCAAGCGGTTTTATATTCATCTGTTGAAATATCCACTGGCCCTGGTGGAAATATCGAATGCGTCCCGTTTCTCTTAAGTTCTTCAATACATCAAAGCTTGGATCCCTCGAATGGTGATTTCCCACAGATTTAAAGGAGAAATCCATCGATACAATCATTACAAATCGAATCCTATAATAAATTGGATCTTCATTCTAAATTAGCATAGGGTGTATCCCTGATTCTCAACGCAGCCCGGTACGCTATCGAGGGGTTGAGCGAATTATTAACATTGCGGTGGTGTAAAGCTTCTTCTTCTACGATTCTTTGATGCTATTCGACGCCATAGTCCGCAGTTGCTGTTTCGGTCAGCGTGAATTGCGCTCATGTATGCTGATACCGGCTAAGCATCGCGACGATGTTTGAGCAACATTAATGATTCCTACGTGTTGACATCATATACAGGCGAGTGGCGACTCAGGTGTTTATCGCATCCTCTCGAACTATGTAGATGTTTCGTGTTTCAGCATATCGTCCTCATATTGTGTAGCGACTCAGGTGAACGGCCTTATGCGCCTCGAAGATAGCGAAAGTAGCTTCCGATGTTACATCGGTTCAATATGACTTTAGATAGTTACGTGTTTGACTCGACCTTGAATACAATAATTAAAATGGACATATCGCTTCTAATCAATGGTTAGGTCAAAGTAATGTAAATTATTATGCAAAACGGATCGTATGCATAAAGTAATGAGAAAGGGCGTTGTATACCTTGGGGTGATCGGATGAAGTGATAATATGGAATTCATCTGGTGATGTAGGGTATAATAATGGCAAGAAGAATGGCAAAAAGGGTACATTGTGTGGTCTTAACATCCCCCCAACTCAAGGTGTTACATGTCCTCAGGAACTTACCGAATCGGTCACGGATACCTACTACGTTCGTATAAATTACTCAAAATGCTTGTAGGAGTTGTACTGTCCGGGAATTCACGAACCAGCACTTCCTGCATTCTCTTTGCCATCGCCATTACGCCTTTCTAGAAGCCGGTTTATGCTTGGTGCGATATTTTTCTGTAGGCAACCAGAGAGGGGAAAATGGAAGTGGTACCCAATCCAATTTTCAGCGCAATCTCATACTGGATATATTTGGGTACCGGAAATTCTTGTTTCTAGGATTAAGCGGGGACCAAAAGTTATATTGTTGCCTTCTTCGTAGGTCTTTGCCCGAACGGGTTTATTGCTTTGTAGAGTCTGTATGGCACTAATGATCGTTCACAATCTACGAATCACTTACGATTGCGAGCTGCAGAACAATGTTAGGTCAGTACTTTTCTTTAAGAATGAATGATACTATGCGATGAATATGGCTGCCTTTTAGGGTTCTGGTCTGATCCAGAGGATGCAGTTAATCTTCATTGTTATTGAGGAAATGTTTGCGCCTTGAGGGATTTGATTACGGAATGAAATGCCGAAGTTGAGCATGGAAGCAAGAGGATTTATGTTGTTGACCTATTTAAGACGCCTCATTATGAAGAAAATATGCACCTCCACCAGGAGGTCATGATCTGGTAGAGCAGCTTCAAAGTTTAGATAAAGTAATGATGAAATGATTTCATGGGGCTTTCCTTCTATCATGGAAGCTGAATGCGAAAACACATAGGTGTAGAATAAGAATAGTTGGGATGATGGTTTCCACGCTTAGGGCCATTAGTTGTTCATATCAAAGATCTTGACCATTCTATCTTTTAACTCTGTGTTCTTTTGCTGACTTCGAATTTCACGGTATGTGGTCCAATGCTTTCTAATTCGTGAAAGTGTGATTCCTCGAGGTTTGCCTGATAGCAATTTCTGAGCTTGCATTTCAGCATACTCCTTCTTCCACTTTTGTATTTGAGCATGTTCGTCCCACAGGTGAAGTCTGAGTTTGACATTTGAAGTGGGTTGGACCAGGCAGGGTTTGTGTGGACTGTTCCTTGGAAGTGGTGAGATTGCCTTGACTGGGAGGGGCGACTTCCTCCATGGGTATTGTTAGCGTGCCAGCCCGACCAGTGGGAACTAGCACCGCTGATCACGGAGAACTGCTGGTTCTTATTATTTAAGTTTTAGTTTGAGAGCTTGATGGATCCTGGTTCTTATTATTCTGTGAGTTTGACTCAAAAAGGAGGAAGGAGTGGGGGCTGCTCAGAATGCTGGGACTTAGACTATCTCTTATACCACAGCGATAATAAATATTTCCGCATTGACAACACATGTATTCATATGCTTTACTACGTAGTTTGTCTTTGCCGGGGTTGTTGTTAGTTCTAAGGTGTCTAGAGTTAATTCCGTTCATATGCCTCCCTTTCCCTATCTAATTCTTGTTGATATGTTTCCAATTGAGACTTTAAGAACTCATTTTCTTTCAAGACATCGGCCATTGTTGGTTTTGGATTTAGGGATGGTGGTTCTTGTGTTGCATTCATTGTCTCCTTGGTTCTTGTGGGCGACTACGGGGAATAACTCTTGATACGTGTTCCAAACTCTGGTGTAGGGAGAGTAGTGTCAAACTTCCCTCAACCTCGATTCACGAATTTCAATGTCAATACCGATGTAAAATTTGGTTGTTTATTATTCACGTGACCCGATGTTTCAATTTCTCGCTTCAGTGGTGTTGGCGGTTCTTGTGTTCGATAGCGAGTGTTGTGTCAAACCTCAGGAGTCTCCACTTTCCCTTGCTTCAGCGCAATACCAATGTTTGGTTCTTGTGTTTCAATACTGGATAGGTAGGCTATTTGAGTTCGACTACTTCAAAACAAAGGATGTGGGGTCTCTAATTCCACGGAGCTCTATTTCAATGTCATTTGGTTCTTGTGTTTTATTGCGTGGTTGTTTCTCATGTTTGGTATAGGTAGTTCTTGTGTGTTTGACCAGCGAATTGGGCCAACAGTTCTTGTGTTTATTACCACTGTGTGAGATAGATGAATTATTCTGGGTTCTGGGAGTGATGCAGTTCTTGTGTTCTGACAAAGGTTAGAGGCTCGACAAAGATCGGTTAGGAGATTAATGGTTTGAGTTTGGTCGAATTGGTGGGAGGTCTAGGGTAGTGGTCATCGGGGGTGGTCTTGTGGAGGCTCTTATTCACTTTTTAGCAAGAGGTGGAAGAGTGATCTACATGTTGTCGTTTTCATGGAGGTTTCTCGAATGATAGAGGGAATATTTAGGGTTCAGAATCCTCAATTAGGATATGAAGGCGGAAGTGGAAGACTTTAGTGCGATTATCACGAGGATTCACAGCATGGTGGGGAGTGGTTGATGCGTTTGGAAGTGGGGTATTCCGGAAGAATTTAGGGGTTTTGCATTCTTTAGCACAAATTAGAGTTGGGGACGGTGAAGTGCGGAAGTTACGGGTGGATGGATTACGGTGATTTCAAAACTAATGATGAAGTGAATTGAACCGGTAGGTGGTGGTAAGTGTTGGGATTTGGATCCTTTTGCCCTTTGACGGTAATGTGCCATGTTCTTTAAGCAGGCTGGCGAAAAGTATGGAATATTGACCCGTCTATTATGCGTTAAATGAGATAACAGAAGAAAGTCTTGCTGATAAACTACCTGGTATTGACCCTCGCATGTCAGGTAATGCTTTATAAAGCGTGCGACCTTCGGCCACGGGGGTGTTAGTGAGTTGAGTTGAACCCCTCTGCCTTTGAGTATGATTCTTTCCCCAGCCAAGAAGAAACTGGACATCTAATGATGTGCTTCGGCTAAAGCTGTCAGTGCATCATGGGAACACAGGTCTCGTAGAGTTGGGATGCCTGTGACGACGAATGAAGTTCTCTTAGATTTCCTATGACTGTAGTACACATGGTTCATTCTTATCCTTGGAATATACGAAGTAATGGAGCCAACACAGCATACAATTTGATAGGCTGCGGATAATATTCGAGAACAATCTTCGTGATAGCCAGTTCTTCAATGGACGAAACGGGTCCTCTATGTCTACCGGTTTGGTGGAAGGATCTGACTTAGTCGTGTATCGACTCGGCCTTGAAATTAAGTTTTTCTGAGGGGTTATGGGTAGGAGTAGTGGTTATATGTGCAAAAAAATGGTGAAATGGAAATGGCGGTGATGAAATTGGAGGACATGATGGTATTATTGATTTGACATGTACTTCCCTTCTCGATAAGTCACGATAAGTAATAATGGGTCTTAAATGGTTGATGGCTGAAAATCTTTTCTCATTAACTTCAGTCTAATTGAATTACATTATAATTACATACCTCTGCCTTTATGGTTTATTCCCGATAACCCAGTTGATGCTGATGCATTGATGATGTTGTTATGGCCCGGCTTTTTGATCATGTCCGCATTTCTTCTGTTTGAACTATCGTTTGGGGCGTAGAAGCTTGCTGACGGACAATGGTGGAAGAAGTGTTTCAGCAACATAGAAAAATCGAAGAATTGCTATGATACGAAAAATCTGTTGATAAAGCGGGTGTTTCAGTATAGGAAGAAAATCAAAGGGGTGCTGAAGGGTGGTGTTCGACGCCATTGAATGAAATGATGAGAGGTTGCTGGCAAATGGTGTTTTAGCAACAAAGAAATGAAATAATTCTTTGGGCTGAGTTTGTTTTGAAGCAATGATGGAAGAGTGAGAAAAATAGCGGAAGCTGATGAAAAGGTTGCTGGTGTCGGTGTTTGCAACAGCGGGGAAATGAAAGGTTCGCGGTGTTTCAGCAATGGGAAAAATTCTGCTAATGGTGTTGCGGCAAAGGAAAGGAGGAAAACGAAACAAGTGCTTTGGGCCGGAGTTGTTTCGGGAATAAGAATGTTGGGGGAATGGCGGGCTGGAATATTTTTGGAAATGGGAAGAAATGGAAAGTACCGAACAGAGGTGTTTCGTATCCGGGGAAAGAAAGTCTGATGTTCCACCGGTGAATTGTTTTGTCGGAAAGATGGGTCTTTCATGAAATTGTTTGACATCGTGAAAGGAGAATCAATAGTCTTTACTGCTTGGTGTTTCAACATCGTGAAATCTTGTTCTCTTTGAAGAATCGGTCTCCCATGTGCTTTGATCCTGCAAATATCAATTGTAGGGCGATATTTCTTGACAAGGATTATTAGTGCATAAAATCTAATCTAATCTAATGTAATACTAAAAGGAATCTAAAATGAATTAATTATTAGTAGGGGTAAAGACCCCCTCTATGAAAAAAAGAAGTGGCGTCTGCTGCATGTGACAAAATCTTCTGCTGGAAATAGATTGGCTAGATACCGAATGAACCGATGACCATTACAAATGCCAAAGGGTTCACAGGGTCATCGATTGTGAGAACCTTCGCGTTCCATTAGGAAAAGCGTATTTGATGTAGGGTCCTAGCCATCTTGTATGTAATTTCCCTTGAAATTATTTGAACGGGGAATAAATGCAGTGAAGCTGATACCCTTTAAGAGCGCTTGTTGAATGTTTTGTCATGCCATTGTGATCTTTCTTGTTGAATTACGGTTGTTTGCTGAATGGTGTCTAGTCTTTTCTCCTCTGATTCATTAAGCTGCAACACAGGCATTTTATTGTCCCGGTTAGAACAAGGTTGGAAGCTAAAGCAATCCTTAGGGTTTTATTTCAAATTCCACGGGGAAGACAACACTCTTCGGTAGACCATTGTAGGGGAGAAAATACGTATTTCTCGAGGTAGTTAGGTATAATGCTTCAAGGGAGTCTGTTGGACCAATCCTTTCTACTCCTTCACTTCTTTTGTGAGAATGGCTTCTATAACTTTGTTTGTGCTTTCCACTTGTCTATTGTCTTGGGGGTGGTATGGTGTAGTCATTCTCTAGCGAATATGATATTTTTGAAGGGTGGATTTGAACCCATGAGAGGAGAAAGGAGTCCTCCATCCGTAACTAATTCTCTTGGTACTCCAAAGTTGATGAAGATGTCTGTGAATAAAAATTTCAAGCTGCTTCTTGATTGCTCCGATAGATGCTGGCTTCCACCATTTAGTCATGTAGTCTGTCTGACCAATATATAAACTTGTGAATTTGGATGGAGGGTTGATGGGTCCCTATATGAAATCTAAAGGCCCATGCGTCAAATCGGTTCAGTACTACACGGGGGTTTTAATGGCATTTCATTTCTATGGTTAGGTTGGCCTACTTTTTTGGCAGCTATCACAAGCCTTGATATATTTCTTTGCATCTTTGAAGATTGAAGGCCAATGGTACCCCATCCTAGAATTTTGTGTGTTGTCTCTTGTCTGCAAAAATACCCTCCTGAGGAGCCATCATGAAAAGCTTTCAATATATCATACTTCAGTTCTTTCGAACACACCTTCGAATTTATTGATCAGCTCATGTATGGAAAGGTACCCACTTATCCTTCTCCCAGAAACGCCGGTGAACAATACTTTTCTTATCTCGGTAGCATAGGTGTAATGGCAACTTCCTGCAACTAGTAAATTAGCAATATCGCATACCAAGGTGAGTGAGCGGCTGCAAATAAGTATTCATGGAAGGAATCATCTTTTGGGTTATAGTCATTGGTGTCAATCGAAGGAAATGCAACTTAACCACGTTCTCTTTTCCTGCCCTATCTACTATTGTTATATCAAATTCTTGTCATAATAACAACCATCTAGTGACTCTAGCGTTTGTAATAGGTTTATTCATTAAGTGCTTGATGGCTGAGTGATTATGGACAAAGTAGAATGGCCGATGTGTAATCTAAATTCTTAATTGCATAAATAGCGCTAAGAGTTCGCTTCTGCGTGGTAATTAGTTGACGGGGACGTATTCTTCTTGGAATATATCATAATGGAGGTGATCTTCTTCATGTCCCAAGGCAGCTCCTATAAGCAGTGTCTGAAGCATGGAGGATATGTGAAGGGGAGTGTCCAATCAAGTCCTCTGGGATAGGGGCTATAGATTTTTGATGTTTAAAGTGTCTGAATGCTTCTTCCGCGAAATTGTTCAGTTAAAGATGGGCGTTTTCGTGAATTAAGACAGGTAGGTGTTTGGAAAGGTTATCGTCGCTACGTAGTATCTAGCGTGTCCTAAAGAAGCTGCACCTCTGGGTCTTGGGAGTGGGTAAGTCCTTAATGACTTGTATTTTGGATGGGTCTACTGGATTCTTGAGATGAGATGAAATGTCCAAGTACTATCCCTTGAGTCATCATCATATGGCATTTTAAGTAGCAAGAGAAGTTGGGCTTGTATGCATCTTTTAGTACCTTCTCAAGATTTTTGGGTGCTTCTGAAAAGAAACACCATAAGGGATAAAGTCATCCATAAATATTATTTCCATAGAGTCATTAAGCATATGAGAGAAAATTCCTAAAACCACCTTTGGAAGGATTCTTTGGGGTGCATTACATAGTCCAAATGGAAGAACTCTGTAAGCAAAAGGTTCCCCAAGGGATGGTGAGAGGTGGTTTGTCTTGATCTTGAGGTGCAATTTTAATTTGGTTGTACTTCACTTTGAAACCATCTAAAAGTGAAAGAATCTCTTACACGACAAGCTATCCTAAAACTTGATCAATGAATGGCCAGTCAGAAGTGATTCTTCTGAGTGGCTTTATTTAAAAGCTCGTAATCTACACACACTCTCCATTTCCGTTCTTTTTTAGGAACTATTACCAATGGAGACACCCATTCCTTGTCGATATATAGGATAAATAAACCTGCATTAAGTAATTTTTGAAGTTCTTCCTTCAGGGTTTCTCTTAAGTTTGGTTTCATTCTTATTTTGGGGTTGACAGTTGAACCGACCGATTCGTCAGCAATATATATTCTATGAATTTTATAGTCAGTGAGATTCAGCATGTCTGTGTAATCCCATCGCAGATATGCTTTATTTTCACGAAGTAGCAGTTAAGCTAGCTTGTGTTTAAATATCTCACAATGGATGAGTTTACATTTAATGTTTTGCCAAGTTCGATTCAATTGGTACCTTTTTAGAGGAGATGGTTTTAGGAATTTGAGGTGGGCTTCCTGAATAAAAAATTTCTGGATTATCAGACTCTAATATTACAGTTAATTGATTATGAATCTGGGGTGACAGAGGATGGCTCGGAGATAAAATTATTTATAATTTCAGCCTCAGTGGAGTCTTTCAGACTAAGAGCTTGTCAGATAGTCAGAAGAGGATGAGTAGTTGATCCTCAAAGTCGATCCACACGGGGTTATCATTATTAGGTAGGGTTGTGGCATGAGGGTAGAGGTTCAACTTCTTTGTTTCATAACCATTCGAAATTGTCATTGACTGATTGGTGATAAAGCATCAAAACGTAATTTAACCACGGCTTGCCAAATTAGAGGGTGGCCCTGACTTTGTTTTGGGATGCAATAACGTGAAATCATTTGGGTAATTCCATGATTTGAGATCTTTGGGATCCTCCAATAACCTTATACAGTTTGATTGTGGGTCGATCGGCCAACTCTAGGATAGTAGGGTTTCTCTGACTTTGTGTTGTAATTGTAGCAGTTATAAAGTTTCTAAAGTCATGATATTGATGGTTACACCAAGGTCAACCAGGACACAAGGGATTATTGTTCTGCCAACTTGAACTGTAACGGTAGCGTGGCCAGGATCACCATGTTGTTGGAGAATTACGTTCCTGTCGTGTTAATCTTGAGACAGTCTCCCATAACATGGGTATGGGGATACGTGGATTTCCTACGAACTTTATACAGATATCTCTCATTGTCCCTACTTATGAATGGAGATGCATTCGCGGAGTGCTTGTAAGAGGGGGATTTTAACATATAAATTTTGTAGTTCCCCTAAAATGTAAAAATTTGTGATTCAGTTTTGGTCAAGGTTATATGCTCAGGAAATGGTGTTGTTCAGCATTGTTGGAGGATGATAGTACCTTTTCAGGTACATCATGATCCTATGTTTCCCATCTTTGTGGGAGGGAGTAACACTCGGTATAATTAGGTTCCACTACTCTCCCATATTGAAGATGTATATCATTACATTGTCGCGAGGGAGGAGGGAAAGTGTGGAGTTGGTTATAAACATCAATGCATTGGGCGACTTTATTATTATTTGGGTTGGGGTTAAGGTTGTCTGAGTAAATTTGGGGTCTTATTGTTTAGTTAATTGGAGGAGTACACAACATCAAGGAGGTGGTTGTGGGAGTTGAGGTAATTGATTTTGAAAGGGGCTTGTTGTCCTCTCAATTTTGAAGTTCAACGATTTTGATAAGGTACATTTGTTGTTGTGGAGGCCAAGGGGTCCGTAATGGAGGGATCAACAAAGGGTGGGTTATTTTGTTCCATGGGTGGGAAAGTTTGTTGCATGGGTGGATAAGTTTGATGGATGGAGTAGTTCATTTGAAGTTTAGAATATTGCATCGATTGAAGGAGGTAACTCATTTGATTATCATGAGAATAATTTATTTAGCGATTAAATGGCATGTTAGAGTTCATACCTTGTCCCTCTGGTGTTGCCATTTTCCTTCGAGAATCATCCATATAGGCTTGACTTGACTTCTTAGATCCATTAGTTTGCAATCTTTGCCTTAATACTTGGTAAAGATGGACACTTCTGGGTATCATGATCCTTGTCAAAAATAGTGCAGATAGGTTTCACATCGATGGACATTCTCTTTGGGTGCTTATCTGCATTGAGGACAAAAGATGGACAAAGTACATACATACACTTGTTTTCTTGATCTGCGGGGTATCCATTTGTGAGGTAAAATGACATTTGGAGTCTTGAAGTCTTGAAGCAAATTTCCTATCTCGGCTCTTGTTGCTCCCTCCATTGGCTGATTTTTTGGATTCTAGAGAGTGTAGTGTCCATGCTATTTGATCTGTTTCTTGAAGCTCCTTATGAACATCTTTTGCATAAGTTGACAATTTCATCATGGTTCCTTGGATATGTCCCCTTTTCCAAGCATGTTCTGACATATCAGGGAGAGTCATCCTTACTCCTTTTAACAAATAGTTTTGAGAATATCCTTACTTACCTGGGGATGACTGGATCTTTGTAGATTGTGGCCAAACCTCTCTACGAGGTCATTTGAATTCCCTACTCATCTTCTTTACGCATCATTTTAAATAACTCACTCCTTCTTTCTCTCTTGTTCTCTGATAGTCCTGGTACTTGTTGAGAAATTTCTACTTCATTTGGTCCCATGATGTGATGCGATGTTCTCAAAGGCTCATAAACCATCTTAGTGCATTCCCTTTTTAGTGTTGCTGGAAATAAATTTAGTTTTTTGAGCATTAGAGGTGTAATCATTGCTTCTACACAATATATCAAACTCAAGCAGAAATTCATGGGATCCTCCGATGATAGCCCATGAAAATTTGGCAATCTTGAGGTGGAATATTTTTCATGGGGGGTTGTTCCCTCTAGGAAATCACCAATAGGAAATCTAATGTGAAAAGAGTTTTCATCTTTACCTCTCCTTGAGGATCTACCAGCTCTTGATGCAATCGCGCTCATTAAAACTCATCCATATTTTCTTATTATCATGCGTTTCCCACGCTGCTTGCTCTGTTCTCAATATCTTCTATTGGCTTTTGGACTATCTACGGACTCCAAACTTCTTTCCATTGTTCAAAAATTGCCTTTCCCGAAATGAAGTGGGAATCTTTTGAAACTTTAGTTTGTTTGGCCAATTCAGATTTGGATGTAATGGCGTCAATGAAAGTTTTTCTTCCCTCCCTTTTCCTTTCCTTTTGCCACCTGTAAGGTTAGTATCTTTGGGTTTTGAAGTTCTTTCATTGCATTCTTTTTAGCAAGAAATCACAAATGCTTTGAGAATCTATAGCTATCTTCAGAGCAGGCATCAAAGATGTTGGTCACTATAATTTATTATTTAATTTCAAACAACCAAGTGGAGCATAAATTATCAGCCGAGTCTTTTGTTTCAAGGTAGCCCGCATATATTCTCAATTCCAAAAGAATTTAGTGTTGTAGTAAATAAAATTATTCTATTTATACTTGTTGGAATGAACTGAAACTCTGGATCAAATCACAAGAAAGCAATCTCCCTATTGCCATTCTTTATAGTTCAAAATTAAGAATCCTGGTTACATTTTAAAATAACATTGCAATGGGTAAGAACAATTGTCTTTCAATCATAGAACAGGACCCTTAATCTCAAACAGAGACTTAGTACTAACACTCTTTCTTGAAGACAATAATGCAGAAAACAATAAACTCTATCCTGCCGAGAAACCAAGGCTGGTTCTTTGTTTTAGCCCGAGGGGCAACAGGCCCACCTCTGTTGTAGCACACACTTGAAGTTGGGGTCTCTCTGAGGAGAGCGGTGGTCTGATTCCTTTCTTTCTGATTAGGGATCTCTAACCCAGCTTCCGGCTAACACCAAGGAGAGTCTACAGTGAGCAGGATATTGGTTCTTTCCTTTATGAGTAAGAACCCTGAGTCCAATCCATGGCTAACACACTTACAGAGGTAAAAGAGCCTAAAGAAGACAAAGGTGTTGTAGTCCCCTTACATGCGGCGAGGGACACCTTAAGCAAATCTCACAAGCTAGCACATTGCGGTGAGAGTCTCAGAAGATGAGATTGTAGTCCCTTTTACATGCAGTGGGGATGCCTTAGCAAATCTACAGCTGGAAATGCAGGCTTGCAGGGGTAAAGGAGATCTAGAGAAGATAAGGTGTTGTAGTCCCTACGTAAGTAGGGATACAGCAAATCTCGTTAGCACACACATCATTAAGCGAATTCCCGCGGAGGGGTATGATCCAGATCCCTTTCTGTCTGTGTAGGGACCTTTGACCAATTCTTTGCTAATCTCACCAAATCATCACACAAGGCTGGTAAAAGAATTACAATCTCTATTCAATAGCTAAGACATAATCAATAATTGATGTTTGATAGCCAGATTCATTAAAATAGTGTTTCAGCAAACGGCAGTTAAACAAAACATAAACGGAAATTAAACAACACACTTCTAACTAATGATCTGGCCCGATGAAGGTGGGCCCTCCCTTCTCACAGATTCCCCTGAAACGAAAAGCTAGAAGCGTGTCAGCGGGTTTTATATTCATACATTGAAATATCACATTACAAGTGGAAGTGCAGAATGTGTCAGCTCTAGAAGTTCTTCAATACATCAAACTTGGATCCCTCGGTGATTTCCCGAATTTAAAGGAGAATCCCATCGATACAATCATTACAGGTAGATCACGGATCTATACTAAATCGGGATATTCATTTCTAAATTAGCATGGGTGTCCTATTCTCCATGGCCCATTTGCTAATACTGAGGGGTTGAGCAATTAGCGTTCTGGTAGATTATGCCGACTTCTTCTTCTATTCTTGATGCTATTTCAGCATTGCAATTCGCGGGTTGTTTCAACCCGGCGTGAATTGCGCTCTTATTAATGGCCTTGTTGCTTCATCGCATTTCGTGTTTCAACATAGCGTGGCGGTCTCCTCTCTATGTTTCAACATCACGGCCTTACGGTAGGTAACCTTTCAGTGTTCCGGCATCACCACATCCTGAACTATGTAGATGTTCCGTGTTTCCCGACATATCGTCCCTCAGTTGTGTAGCAGCTCAGTGTTCGGCCTCGCACCTTTCGGTTTGTGTGGCAGCTTCCGTGTTTCAGCGTCGGTTCAACAGCGACTTTAGACATTTCTGTGTTTCAGCATCAGCCTTGATACAGATGCGCAAATATGGACACTTATGCTTCTAATCAATGGTTAGGTCAAAGTAATGTAAAGTATTATGCAAAAGCAGTTAAGCTTATATAGTAGTTAGAGAAAGGACGTTGTATACCTTGGATTGATCGGATGAAGTGATAATATGGGGCTAATCTGATGTGATCAAAGGTATAATAATGGCAAAAGAATGGCAAAAAGGGTACATTGTGTGGTCCCAACAACCATGTATCCAGCAGTCTACGTCGTAAGGACACATGGCATAATGAAGATGACAAGTGTCAAGTTGGTCGACATTTTAGGTACGTGAAAATCACAAATCGGAGTGACACATGGCAGCTACTAAGATCATGACATGTCATCAAATTGGCGATAGCGGTTATGTACTCGAGAGTTTTCGCCGGGAGTTTCACCACCAACAAATGACAAGATTTCTGAAGTACCAAAGGACCATATGGCTGAATTCGTGAAGGCCGAAGTCCTGAAGTGAATGAGGAGGACATGTGAAGAGTCCATGGACTCCTGATAAAAGTGTTATGGGAGAGCGTGAAGGTTGAGATTTGAAATCTATGATGTCCGGAATTTGGTGAAATGGTATTATACATCTGATACGATTAATTCTTAACCATCATATTGTGATTAAGTATGGAGTGCTTATTAACGCAATATTGATTTTGTTCGAGATGTAATTTGGTGATTTGGTGATCAACAATATCATATTGATGAATTTGAAATGTTGGAAGTCAAAGACCCAAAGGAAGAATCACGAAATTAAATCCGGTCATCCATCTCATTCATGGAAGATGAATAAGTGACCATTATGAAGTTGATAAGCGGCTCAAAGCTAGTCTCTCTAACATGAGGGTCATCGTCGATGGTCATATATAAGAGTTTCAAAGTAAATTATAATATGTATACGTTATAGTTAGTAAAACTGGTTAGCACGTCATATGTGATGGTTTTGAAGGAATGCCTCCACGAGTCGGCCTCGTGAATATAATAGAATTGAGTTTGAAGTATAAAGTTAAATTGATCATGGTATGATCAATTTATGAAAACCCTTCACGCAGTAAAATAAATAAATACTAATTAATACTAATTAATTGAAGAAGAGGTGTAGTGGTTGAAATGAGGACACGATGTTTCATAGCTCACACCATTTGAAAGAGTATATAATCATGGAAGAGTGTTGAAAAGAAGTGTCTCTACAGTATAGATCATAATATCAAAAGTTGAAATGGATTCCAGGAAGAAAAGTTGATATCTATGCATTAAGGTGGTTGGGTGTTTGGGTGGTTGGTGCATGCGGAAGGGACTTAGTGCTTCCTTGTTAGTTGTAGATGACTAAAGGGGGTTGTAGCCTCCTACTAGTTGGTGTTGATAGCTAGGGTGTGGGTGCATCATGATCCGTTGGTGTTGATCAAAGAGGAAGCATCCTTTCGCTTAATGTAACATGTAAAACAAATTTTGCAGTTAATAGAAAAGAGTTTGTGGTTTTTTCCCTTTGGGTTCCACGATAAAATATTTTGTTAAAATTTTGTTTGCATTAATAAATGAAAAATTGATATGATTCACCCCCCTCTCTCCCGGTGGCTTGGGATCTGATTCTTCAAGTTTTGGGAATATTGTGTAGATACTTTTATATGCGATAGAGACTTCAAGCTCCTTGGATGGTGGAATTCCATAGGAGGCATGGACATGTAAAAGGTAAACTATTTTTTTTGAATGCTTTTGGTTGTGAAGCATTTTGTCCATATTGATAAATAAAATAGAACAAAGCTTGAGGAGGAAAAATCCAGAATTTTACCTTTATTGGATACAATGTTAATGATTTTTTCTTATCACTTATGGGATTATGAAAATAATAAAATCATTTGGAGTAGAGATGTGATATTCAATGAAAGGTCATGGACATAGATCATTTGTAGGGAAATAGGAAAAGTAAAACACAAAATACATAGTGCTTGATGAAATCCAAGAAAATGAAATTACAAAGGTACCAAAAAAATAAAATGTACAATGAGTGGAACCTTAGCGGGTGCCTCAAATCCTACAGAGTGTTGTTAGAATATTTACCAAGTTAAGTAGATCCCCTAGATGATACTCTCCTTCATTGTATTATTTATTTTTGATTGATTCTAGGTAGACAGAGAAGTTATGAAGGGAAATGAGGTAGACACTAAGAAATAGAGTGGAAGCATGGTATGAAAGAGATGAAATGGATTCCTTGATAAATATGAGACTTGGGACTTTGACGGTTTCCTGCAGGAAAAGAGCATTACAAAATAAATAGGTTTACAGGTTGAAGGAAAGTGGGTAAAAGAGGTACAAAGGTAGACTTGTTGTAAAGGGTTTACACAAAAGAAAGGTAAATATTTTACATTAGTAACACCTAATGTTTTTAAAAAGACTTCAATTAGGACCATTTTAAGTCTTGTAGGAGTAGAAGGTACTCATCTTAGTAGTTAGATGTAAAACCATGTTTTTCTCCATGGGAGTTTGGAGGAACATATTTATATACAACATGCACATGGGTATGAGTTCAAAGAAAAATAATTTGGTATCTTGGGACTGAAGCGAGCTTGTATGGCCTAAAGCAAGCTCCAAGCCATTGATATTTGAAGTTTGACAAGTTTATGAAAGAGCAAAAGCGGTATACTAGATGTCGTATGATCACTATGTTTATTATAAGAGGATAAGAAATGGAAGCTATATTATCTTGCTATTGTAGATGACATGCTAGCAGTGCTGGCTATAAGATATAAATGTGCTAAAAATTAAGTTAGCTAATTCATTTGCAATGAAAATTTGGGTCTTTCTAAAATAAAATCCTTGGTATGAGGATAACAATAGATAGGAAAAATCCCAAATTGACATTGTCTGAGGGTAAGTACATAGAGAAGGTATTGGAAGTTTAGAATGCAGAATGCAAAAGTAGTTATTACACCTTTGGCTAGCCATTTCAAATTTAATAAGGAAATGTGAACCAAGACACATGAGAAAGATAGAATACATGTCTGGAGTCCCTTATTCATCAATAATTGAAAGCTTGATGTATTCTAAAATAAGGGTGTAAGAACAAGACCCAGAGGATGTATTATTGCACAGTAGCCAGTAGGTTGGTAGGCCAGTGTCCATGAAAAGAAATGCAAAGTAAATAACAATTTAGGGCGGTAAAGAAATTAGGATTCTCCGAGGGTATTTGAGAGGTATCACTACTCATGAATTATGTTTTGGAGGCTCAAATAATGTTCTACATGGATATATTGAATCAATATGGAAGGTGATAAAATTAGCAGGAGAAGCACCACATGGTATGTGTTTTTTTACTTTGGGGTGGAACTACAACAAGTTGGATTTTGAGTGAAAATATTGTTGCACTTTCAACAACAAAGAAGTAGAGTATGTTGCTTCTGAGGAGGCTGGTAAAGTTATTTGGTTACAAAGTTTGTGAAATTAGGAGGCGTGGGAGAATAGCATGGTGTACTGGGAAAGACAAAGTGTCATTCATATTACAAAAGAGCTGTTTTCATTATATCACCCGAGAGCATATGTATACCAAGTATCATTTCTCATACGATATGTTTTGGAAGATGGACAATTGAAGTTGGAAAAAGATACATCACTAGTGAGAATCCTACAAACATGTTAACAAATGTAGTAACAAGTGGCTTGAGTTTCGGTTTAGAGTTGGTATTCAAGTATGAAGGTGAAGATAAGAAATTTTTCAACTCGAGATGGATCATAGTCCAATAAGTACAATAGCAGCGAAGTTGTTGTGATCGGTTTCCAACTAGGAGATTGTTGGTTGTAGAGCATAATTATATTCCTAATTTAAAGGAGTCTTGTTTGATCGCATTTGGACCCCATTACACGATGAGGCGTGTGATGATTTTCCCACTTCTCATTCAAGGAGTGTCTATGAGGGGATGATAAATTTTGGAGCCCCCCCACCCCGCCGTCATGGGGGATTCGAGGGAAGTGCTTGCTTGGTGAAAATTTGGGGAAAAGTTTTCCTTGCCAAATATTGTAATTTTGTAGTCAATATGGATAGTTCATTATAAAGATTATACCGTCGATGGTAGAAGTTATGTTAGGGTTTTCCCTAGAAGGAAACATGTATACGTGGAATTGTATTGTGGCCATGTGAGTGAGTGTAGATATTTTTATTAGAGAGAGAGAGAGGGATACTATGAGGGAGAAGAAGAGGGGAAGTTATAGTGGGTATGTTGTAGGTTGTATCCAATTTTGTTGGTGTAATAATAAAGGGAAGGACACGAAATTTCTGGTGGACATAGTTGAGTAAGATTTTATGAGAAGGAACAAAATGAATACATATCATTAAAATATCTTAACCAGAATAAGGAAGTCTGATAAAATTGGTTTCCTATTCAATAAGGGAATAAAAATTTGAAGCTGTAAAATCACGATTGGAGAAACAAGCTTGTTGGAATGGTGTGACTTATCTCGAGAGATGTGATAGATGTACTCATTGAAAGATGATTGCAATGAGACTCACGAAGACCTTTTTACAATAAACAAGAGCGTCAAAAACCCTAGACATCCAAAACCAACCCTAGGAGATGGAAGCACCAAAGTCATGTGGGCCCTCGTTTGGGTAGAAGTTAGTGCATCAACTTCCAGGAATTCATTAACTTTTACATATAATGATCTCATTTTATTCCTGGGATAGCTCGTTGCAAAGGTATTGTTGAGGAGATTAATTTTTTGGGGATAAATAAGAGCCTTTCCTATCATTGAGAATCTTGATCTGAAAAAACCTTCATTTAGCCCCTCAAAGTAATACGAGTTAAAACTGCTAAAATTGTAAATTGCCAAAATTGCCGAGGAAAGGGAATTGTTTTGAGTGAGTTTGGAAAGGTGGGTGGCCGCAATATCCACTGGATCAATCCTCCCTCCTTGGGTAGAATTGGTATCACTGCGTTGATTTTCCCCATCGGATGAGGAAATTTCTATTGAATTTGGCCCTCGGTGATCCACTTTCCTTTAGTGGAACACTTTGATGACTCGATAAAGATGGATCATTTTATTTTGAGTTCCCTTGATATGTGTGCCCACAACAGTCAATGCATGCATGTTGCATGCGGTCGGAGATTGAGCTTTGTTGGAAACTTTGATTGTGAACTACTCTGCTATCTATGAGGTGTCCAATAATTGTGGAAATATGGTTGAAGGAGAGCAACGTTGAACACTAGATTGCATGGAAAGGAAAGGGGGAATGTTGATGATCCATAATCCCGGATCCGGAGCTTGATGGGGCTCGAAAGGCCTAAAAATCAAGTTCTCATAATGGATTCAAAAATGGACATGAGTATACCTCGTCGTCTAGAACCCTAATACAGCAAGCGAGCTCAAGCATTATGTCGTATGCTCAAGTCATGGTGATCTTTTCATTTTTCCAAGCTTGAGGGCAAAAATGATAAGCTGGCCTGATCCATCTGATTACCACGTGGTGGCCCTTCCTCCCAGGACATGGGATATTACAAGCGCTGATCATAGTTAGCCAAGTAGTAGGTGTATGGATCTTGGCGTGGATGGATAGAGTGGACCAGCTAGGAAGTAACATTATCACCACTTTGCAAGAAGAGGTATTTGACACATATACCCATCCGTCTGAAAACTCATGCCAACGCGTCCATATGGCGACATGTGATGCGAAAATATGACAAAGGTAGAGTGCAATTGGTAGGCAATTGGGATAGTAGCCAAACGGTATGTAGCGCCGAAAATGACAAATGAGGTGGTGCCACATGTGGCGGGCGATGAGTTTTCACATAGCACCCGGGTATTGGTTGTTAGTTTCATTGCAAAAATTAGAGTGCTTGGGATTCGAACCAGAGACCTCTCCCAGTGGGCTAATGCCTTGGGAAAGTCAGACTAGTCAGCTTGCTTCGTGTGGTGCTTGTTAAACATGGGTGCAAACATTTTATTTAAGTTTGGTGTATATTTGGATATCGGTAGGAATAGGGCTGGGCCACAGCCCCTTGCCCTTAGTGTAACCATACAAAAGACCACAGCTTGTGACCTGGTCTATTGTTCATTGACGCGACTTTTCGTTACAATCCCCTGTCTTATGGACAGTCCCTTAGAACCTAGTTCTCCGTTGTAAGTTGTCGCGCAGTTATGGGAACACCCCACGCTCCGTTGTAAGTTGTCGCGCAGTTATGGGAACACCCCACGGTTTCGAGAAACATTATCCCATGTGACCTTTGTCTACATTGGTTGTTGGTGTGGGTTTAGACCCAAGTACCATTGGTTGTGCCATACGACCGAGAGTTGTGGAGGAGGGAACAACGCACAACCCCTAGGGGGATGGTGCTTGGCCATATGAGCCATGTGACCTTGTATTTAGAGCACGTGCCCAGGCCTGAGGGACTAGTGACAAATTATGTTATAAAATGGTTTATAAACTTTATAATAGTGGATTTTGAATGATTTTTAGGCTTGTTTTGGAGATGTTTGGCCCTTTTTGGGGGATATTGGGCCCTTTTTTAGGCCAAATATTGGGATGAAGTTGGGAGATGATAACCAACTTCAGATATATATAAACCAGGCATTCTTGAGGCCATGGAAGGAGATTTAGAGCTGGTTTATGCTGAATATTTTCCAAGCCAAAGCCATTTTTATGCAGGGAAGTTGTTGAGGAGCGCACATTTGGGGGCCATTTCTGGGAGCTCTGGTCTTTCGATTTCAGTGTCGTTTCTTTTGTTGGGTTCTTGAGATCTGGTAGAACAAGACCATATCAGTTTTGTAGCCTTTTGGCACTGTTTTAATGTACTTATTGAGCTTTGAATAGAAATAAGAAAGCCTCACCCACTGAGACAAAGGCCCGGAGACGTAGGTGAGATTGTCGAACTCTGTTATCACATTGGTGTTATGGTTTGTTATTATTTTATGCTTTATTTCAGTTATGTACATGTTTATATGGATTTCAAATTTATTCTATACTTCTTCATCTTTCTTTAAGCTTCCTAATTGGTTAATCAACACATGCTTAGTAACTCAACGATAGTCGTGTAAAAGATCTTTTAGGATCAAGTGGTATCATAGCTAGTTGACATTTGGATTTGAGTTTTTCATGTTAACCAAGGAAAAGATACTTTGTGGTGAATTTGATATTGTTGAAGAGAATCCATTGATTGGATTGATAAAGAGAACTTCTCAAAGATAGAATATGGCATCAAAAGAGGTACTTTCTCAGGATGAGAAAGAGTTTTGAAAAACTTTCTTTGCTATGTCGGAGATGATGAAGGTTTTGTATGAGGATTACCTGGAATGAAAGCTACCAATTATTGGTGAATCTTAAAAGGGAAAAAGTGAAGAGGGAGAGAATCCTCCTCAAATTTTTCCTTCGCCTCCATCATCACCTCCTTCTTCTCCTTCTTCTTCAAGTTCATGTTCTAAATCTAATGCAAAGAAACATGTTCATAAACATAAGAATGTAATGTCGTTATTAAAAATTGATGTTAAATTCGAATTACCCATATATTATGGTGAAGTTAATGTAGAGAGACTTGACAATTGGGCTAGACAAATGGAGGTCTATTGTGGTGTGTAGCAGATCAAGGATGAGGCCACACAAATCAAGTTAGCTTCATTAATACTTGCAGGCATATCACTCATCTGGTGGCAAAGCAAGTTTCAAAACGGAATGCAACAAGTGGGTAATGTATTTCCATCATGGAAAAGTTTCATTTATGCACTTAGGAAGCAATTCTATCCTTTGGGTTATAAATAAAATGCATCAATTGAATGACAAAACTAAGAAAAGGACAAACGGTGCAAGAATACACCAATGGCTTTTGTAAAATGGAATTGATGTTAGATATTACTTTACATGTCCAATAAAATATTATGAAGTATATAGGAGGTTTACCTGCACATATTAGAAACACTATATTCATGTTTGGACCAACTAATCTTGATGAGGTTTTTGTTCAAGAGACATACATTGAAGCAGGGAAAACAAGTGTCGGTGTATCAGGGGAATCGTCTTCAAGGAAAGAGGACAAGAGGAAGTGGCATGGCAAGAAGTCAAATGCAATGACGAGGAAGGAAGACAGGCCCTCTTACAAGCATTTCAAGAAAGAGGGGCATGATGAGGGCCGATGTTGGAAATTGCATCCCGAGAAGAGGCCAAAGTGGTTCAAGGAAAAGAAGGGGAGGCAAATAGTTGCAATGACAACATGACCGACAGACTTGGGATTGGATTTTGGTGATGAATCAAAGGTCTCATTGGTTGGTATGACAGGTAAAATTGGTGAAGGACCTGATTGTAGAAGTAATTTGTTTCACATCAGGGTCATCATGAGGCACACTAAGGTTGATACATTAATCTATAGTGGATCTCAATATAACCTAATTTCAGAGGAATTAGTTAAGAAATTGGGGTTAAAAACACAAATACATCATAAGACCTACACACTTAAATGGATAAGAAACCATCATAAAATGCACATAACCAAGCAGTGCACATTAAAATTTGTTATTTCATCTAAGTATGTGGACGAGGTAACATGTGATGTGGTTCCACTAAATGAATGTGGAATGGTCTTAGGTAGTCCATACTTGTTTGATCATAAAGAAATCTTCTACAGGGCAAAGAATCAATATTAATTAACCAGAGCAGGTCAAAATTATGTGGTTCATGCTCATCATGTAAAGGAAAATAAAACTCTTCAAACTATGGAACAATTAAAGAAGGAAGTTCAATCAAGAAACAAACCTATAATTGTTTCAAATGAAGTAATCGATCTTAAGAAAGAACATGAGATGATTGTAGAGTGGAAAATCAATCATAATTTGCTTCAAGATAAGCTCATGTCGTGAAAATATTACAAGTATATCATCTCATTTGCAGTCATATTTTTTATTCTATCATTAGTAATGTTGTCTACATGGCTTATAGTGGCTTCAGTAAGATGTGACAAGGTACAAATGGCTAACAATATGATGTCAGTTGTCATGATTGTGTTACAGTTGATCTTGATGAGACAGGTGAACAGGACATAGTTCAAAGATAGGGAACAAGTTGGGTGGCCTATCCCGAGCTTGATGAATGGTCAGTAACCTTTTGGGGACCAAAAGTTCCTTTAGTGGGGAGGTGTGATCTAGAATCAGATCCAAGATCTTGATGGGGCTCAAAAGGCCTAAAAAATCAAATTTCTTGGAATGGCTTCAAAACAAACGTGTGCATAGGCCTCATTGATACAAACCCAATGCAACTTGAACGAGCTCAAACGACCGACATATGCTCAAGTTATGGTTATCTTTCAATTTTGTCAAACAATCAAACAAAATGATGACTGTACAGTCCGTACAGTGCCATGTGGCAGATGATTGTACAGGTTATACGGTCGTACAACTAACATGGAAGAATAGTTGGTAGGTGACTAGGTGTATGTATGTTGACATGGATGGATAGGTGGACCAACTGTGAAGTGACATGTGTCACCACTTCAAGGGTGACACGTGGCACATCCATACGAGGACATGTGGCATGCTTGTATGATGACATGTGGCACATTTGTATAAAGACACATGGCATGGTACATAATGATGACAGGCAAAGTACAGGTGGTAGACAAGTGGGCCAATCGTCACTTGACACATGGCATCGAAAATGAAAAATGAGGTGGTGCCACATGGCCCAGACATGAGCTTCCACATGGAACCCAAGTATTGGTTGTAAGTTTCATTGCAAAAATTGGAGCGCTTAGGATTCGAACCAAAGACCTCTCCCACTGGGCTAACGCCTTGGGCAGGTCGGCCTAGCCAGCCCACCTCGTGTGGTTCTTTTTAAACATGGGCGTAAACATTTTATTTAAGATTGGTGTATGTTGGATTTTGGGTGGAACAGGCCTGGGGCCTAGCCCCATCCCTCAGCGTAACCATACACGAGACCACAGCTTGTGACCTAGTCCATTGTTCATTGGCGTGAATTTTCATTACAGCCCCCGATATGGTGGAAGGTCCCTTAGAACCTAGTCCTCCGTTGTGAGTTGGCGCACAGTTATGGGAACAACCCACGGTTTTGGGAAACCTTATCCCATGTGACCCTTGTTTACATTGGTTGTTGGTGTGGGTTTAGACCCTGGTCTCGTTGGTTGCGCCATATGACCGAGAGTTGCAGAGGAGGGGCTAGTGTGTAGCCCCTAAGGGGTTGGCGCTTGGCCATATGAGCCCAGGATTGAGGGGCTAGTGCTAAATTTTGTTATAAAATGGTTTATAAACTTTATAATAGTGGATTTTGAATGATTTTTAGGCCTATTTTGGAGAGTTTTGGCCCTTTTTGGGGGAGATATTGGGCCCTTTTTGAGGCCATATCTTGGGAGGAAGTTGGGAGATGATAACCAACTTTAGATCTATATAAACTAGGCCTTCTTGAGGTCATGGAAGGAGATTCAGAGTAGGTTTATGATAAAGATTTTCCAAGACAAATCCATTTTTATGCAGGGAAGTTGTTGGGGAGCGCACCTTTGTGGGCCATTTATGGGAGCTCTGGTCTTCCGATTTGAGTGTCATTTATTCTGTTGGGTTCTTGAGATATGGTAGAGAAAGACCAGATCGGTTTTGTAACCTTTTGGCACTATTGTGATGTACTTATTAATATTTGAATAGAAATAAGAAAGCCTCACCCACTGAGACAAAGGCCCGGAGACATAGGCAAGATTGACGAACTCTGTTATCACATTGGTGTTATGGTTTGTTGTTGTTTTATGCTTCATTTCAGTTCTATACATGTTTATATGGCTGTCACATTTATTCTGTATTTCTTCCTCCTTCTTTAAGCTTCCTAATTGGTTAATCTACACATTCTTAATAACTCAACCATAGTCATGTAAAAGATCTTTTCGGATTAGTTGATATCAAAAGCATTGTCACCCACAACCTTGGTGATGGTGTACATCCCATAACATTGTGGGAGAAGCTTCCGATGGGGCCCTGTAAGGCATTATTTTTGTAAGTGGAACCAAACTTTGTCTCCCACCTGAAAATTATGTGGCACCTGATGTAGATCATGGCACTACTTGTACTTGGCATTAGACTTCTGTAGAATATCCTAAACTTGTTGGTGAATGTGTTGGATCCACTCAATGAACGGGGTGGATTTTTCAGCTTCTGGTGTATCAGGGGACAAGTTGACCAAGGTGGTCACCAGGGGTAGTGTAACATCCATGGGGCCCAATGGTTGGAATCCCAACCCCACTTGAAAGGGGTTGTGGTCAATTGGGCTATGCAGGGCTCACTTGTAGCTATGTTGGACATAGGGAAGAATCTCATCCCATCTGCGGGGGCTTTTTGAATTGTACATGAGTGGGATATGTATGATCATCTGATTAATGACCTCAGTTTTTCCATCTATCTTGGGGTGGAAGGAAGTGGATTTGGTGAGCTTGGTATCTAGCAGTGACTAGAGGATTGACCATAATGTGTTGAGAAACTGACTGTCACGATTTGAGATAATGGTTTTTGGGATCCAAAAATATACCCATACTCTTTCAAAGAATAGCTTGGCAGTGGCTTCTGTTGTGATGTTCTTCTTGTAGGTGACTAGAATCGCCATCATGGAAAAGAGATCAACAACCACAAAAACATAGTCATTTCCCCTCTTGGTGGATGGGAGGCCCGACATGTAGTCCATTGAGATGGATTCCCATGGCCTATCAGGAGTAGGAAGAGGGGTGTACAGGCCCTGTTTGTTAGTGGTCGGTTTGGCAATAGCACAGGCAGTGTAGGACCTGACATACTTGTCGACATCTTGTCAAAGTTTCGACCAGTATAAATGTTTCTGCAACAATGCCACTGTATTTTCGATGCCAAAGTGTCTTGCCACCTGAATGTAGTGAGATTCCAAAATAATCTTCGCGTGCTCGCTTGATGGAACACAGAGATGGCCCGGAAGGCACAAAAACCCATCTTGAAGATGGAAATTAGCGACCACTGAGTTAGTGCCCAACATTTGGTAAGTCTTGGAGAAATCAGGGCCTGTCTTGTAGAGGTGGGGCCATCCAGAGGTCTCGTGGCCGCAAGAGTCTAGCACCGTGGTGGGTTTCGCCATTGGAGGCCGACTGATGAAATCAGAAACTCAGTTGGTACTTCCTATTTTATACTTGATGTTGAGGTGGAATTGTTGTAAGTATGCAGACCACTTTTTATGGTGATCATTCTTCAATTTCCTTGGGTATGCATGAACTGTAGTGGCTTGTGATCAGTGTGGATGATTTTCTTCTTCCCAAGAATGTAATGTCTCCACTAGCGGCAGGATTGCACAATGGAGTACACTTCTTTGTCATAATTAGGGTATTTACAGACAATATATGATAATATCTCACTATGATATGCCTCGGGGGGGGGTCGTGTTGAGTGAGAACGATGCCCACAACATAGTCTGAAGCATTTCTCTCGATATCAAAGGGATGTTCTAGGTCCGGTAATGAAAGTACTAGGGATGATCACAAACGCTTCTTCAATTTATCAAAGTCTTGTTTTTTGGACAGGCCCCACACAAATGTTTCCTTACCGCCACCCCTGGTTACTTGGCTGAGGGCCCATGTGATATGAGAGAATCCCAACACAAACTTGAGATAGAAATTATCAAGGCCCAAGAAACTCCAAAGTTTAGTGAGTGTGGTTGGGGTTGGTCAATCACAGATGACCTAGATATTGGACGGATTCACATGCACACCATGTCGATCAACGATGTAGCCTAAGTAATGGACCCTATCCATGTCAAAGGAGAATTTTTCCAAGTTTTCATATAGTTTGTGTTGTCGCAAGGTGTGCATAACCTACTAAATATGTTGCAAGTGTTCTGCCCAAGTCTTGTTGTAGATGAGGATGTCATCGAGATACACCACTACAAGCATATTGGTGAAAAGTCATAGGATATCTTCCATCATCCTCATAAACATTGTTGGAGCATTTGTCAAACCAAATGGCATGACCAACCATTCAAAAAGACCTTCTTTTGACTTGAAGGTGGTCTTCCATACATCTGTTTGTTCTATTGGGGCCTAGTGGTAGAAAGACTTCATATCAATCTTACTGAAGCATTTTTTCCCCATGATTTGATCAAGGAGATCGATGATTTAGGGAATCGGGTACTGGTTTTGGACTGTGATTTTATTCAGGGCTTGATAATCAATGAAGAGTCTCTAGGTCCCATCTTTCTTCTACACCAACATGATTGGGATCACACAAGGAGATGATTTGGGATGTATGTGCCCCTTGTGGAGTAGTTCTTGGATCTACCTCTTGATCTTCTTGTTTTGTAATAGAGAGTGGTGGTAGATTGGCCCATTGGGTAGCAGTGTGCCTAGGGTCAGATTGATGGGATGCAAGACCTGACAGTGCAGAGGTACCCTGGTAGGAGAGGAGAAGATATCTGCGTATTCTTCCATGACCTTATCCACTTGCTTATGTTGTGTGGAGAGATTGGTCGCAGAGGCCCTAGATGTGGCTATGATATTTCACTCACTCTGAGAGAAAATCACGAAGAAGACAAATTTCCCGATCTAAGAGATGACCTTCCTGCATTTCTTGGCAGAGATCAAGGAAATAAAACTAGGAGGGACTGTCTTGGGTATCATGTACAATTTCTCGTTCAAAGTAATAATAACACTACGAGGCCTAGACTGATATACAAAATGATGTTTCAGTAAATAAGGTTGGCCCAAAAGAACATTACAAACTTCAAGAGAAGCTACATCACACAATACCTCATTTTTGAATGGATTGATGTAATATGGTAGTCGACACTATTGGATGACGTGGAGATCGCTTCCTTGGTGGAGCCATCCAATGCTGTAGGGTTGTGGGTGCAGCATTGTTGCCAGGGCTAGACGATTGACGATGTCTACTGAGATGAGTTTCTTTTGGCTACCACTATCAATGATGAAGTGCAGTAGGTTGCCTTTTACCCACATATGTGAATGGAAGAGGCACTTGCCTTCTTATGGCTTGTTTGGTTCACCAGGATAGAGCTTGGTGGTAGCAACGGTGGCACTGGGTTTCACATCAATGATCTGTCTTCCCCTTTCTGGTTCTGACTCAGAGTCATAACCAACATCTAATTCATAGGATTTCACTTTGGCCACCAACGATTTCTTCGAGCGGTAGTCAACAATGTTATGCCAAGGGATCTTATGGAAGTCACACCACTTCCTGGTATATTTCTTTGTCTTTCTGGTGTCCTTCTTTGCTTGTATCTTAGAATGGTTGTCTTGATACTTTCCATATTTTATTTTTCCTTTGTTCTGTGGGTTGGGGTCGTCCCTTCCTGGATTTTCCTGTGAGGGGTTCCCAGGCCCAAATTGTCACATCTTTTGTTTGAGCTTCTGCTCGATTTTGACTACATATCAGTAGGCCACGCCCAAGGATGATATGTCCAGAAATTCCATTTTGGTCTGGATGTATCTATACATAGCACCATGATACTTGATCACCATATGTCGCTTTGAATCTTTGATACCCAGCTTGGTGCTCAAGGTATGGAATATATTTGTGAACTCTAGCACTTCTTGGTGTCTTTCTTGCCGTGGTGTGGTCCATTTGGTATACAAGTCGTCATAACTATCGACAGGGTGGTATTGTTCTATAATAGCATCCCTTAAGGATTCCCAGGTGGCCACGACTATAAATAATGAGTTTTCCTCTGTTTCCTTTTTCTCACAGAAATTTTCCCACCAATATTTGACATGGGGAATGACTTTGAGTAGTGAAAAAGTACTCTTCTCTCTATTTGAAAAGTTATGGACAAAAAAATACCCTTCTAGTAGATTCAACCATTTGTCTATAACATATGCGTCTATATGACCTTCAACTATAGAAACATCAAAGTTGATTTGTACCTTGAAGGGGGAGGCGCCTCCACTCGAGCAAGATGCATCACTTGTTGGTAGCCGTCGAAGGATTTGCATGAAATTATCCATCATCTCGTTCCTCTATTGCATGAGGGATTCCTAAAGAAACATTTTGAAAGGATCTCCTGTCCTATCATGTTTCTTTTCTCCTTTCATGAGAGGTTTCTTGGACGTGCAAGAGATTTTTTCCTCAAGAGAAACAAGCTCGAGACCCAATTCTTTGTACCCTGACCTCGTTGGGGACATGCATTAAGATGACAATGAGAAAACCGCTCCGATACCACTGATATGGAATTTATGAGAAGAAAAAAATGAATACAGATTATTAAAATATGCTTAATAGACAATAATAGATATACAGTAAAATTGGTTTTCTATTCAATAAGGAAATAAACTGAAACTGTAAAATGCAGCGGAAAACAAGCTTGCTGGAATGGTGGCGACTTATCTCTGAGAAGAGATGTGATAGTTGTGCTCATTCAAAAGAAGATGATTACAATGAGGATCTGAAGGCATTTTTAAAATAAACAGGAATGTAAAAAACCATATAAATCCAAAAACCTAACCCTAGGAGATGAAGCGCCAAAATTCATGTGGGTCCCGTTTGGGTAAGTTAGTACATCAACTTCCCAGGGTCGTAACTTTTGCATACGATATTCGTTTTAGGTGCACGATATCCCATTGAAAAGGTATCATAAAAAAGAATCATTTTGTGGGATCAATCAGAGCCTTTAATTATCATTGATAAGCTCAATCCATAAAAACCTTCATTTAGGCCCTCAAAATGGCCCCGGAAGTTAAAAACTGCTAAAAATAGTAAATTGCCAAAATTGCCAGAAAATTGTTTTGAGTGAGTTGGAAAAGGTGGGTGGTCACTAATATCCACCTAAATCAATATCCCACACTAGGTGAACCACATATATATGTGTCTCTATTGTATTGTGTATATTTTGTGTTTTATTTCTACATTTGTTTTATTTTATTTCTCCTCGGTCTTGTTTTTCTAATAGAACTAAGCTTATCATTCAAATAACTTCAAATCTTAAAAGGGATCCCTTACTGGGAAAATGTCCCACAGAGAAATACATAAAACTTTAGAAAATACTTGCAAACCCTAAAAACTCTTGGTCTATTGTACAACCTTGAAATTTCATGCTTTTCGAGATGTACACACCTTTCCTTAAGAAAACGCACATATAAGCGCATGTTTTCACTGAAACCCACATATATGCCCAAAAATATTGTACAAAAAACTATGTACAGTGTGACCCTGCTACTCGAGCTCCAATATTCTATAACTCCTTTCATATGCCCCTATTATCTCCTCTCCCTGACCTGTATTGATCTCTAGATGAAAATCCTTCTCCATCTATCCAAGAACTCCTTGATGAAAATTCCTTCTCTTCTCTTTTTGTCAAAACAACCAACCAAATTCCTCCTTTACCCTAGCCTTGATTTATAATCTTGATTTATGACCTAACGTTAATCTCCAAAATGATTGATAGTTGAAATTAAATCTCACCTCTCTTGAGATAAATAGATAAGATTTAACTCACTAATGCTAATAACTTTATAATTTCATTAAATAAACTCAACTAATTAATAAAAGCACTTTACTTTAATAATTCCTTTAATTAAATTAAATTACCAAGGTAGAAGGATTTGGACGACTTTCACATGTCTAGACACTTAGACTTGTGCAGAAGTACCTGTCTAATGCTACAACATCAACAATTTCATCATATCGGGGTATCTAGAGTTTAAATACCACTTTAAAAGGTGTAATATAGGGTTTATCTTCACCCATCCCATACTAAGAATGATTTTTTTCCATCTTTTTTAATGGTAATGATTGATTCATACATGTATACATATTCTCATAATTTACTCCATTCTAAATAGACAATATTGAAACTCTTGTTTCTCACTTCATATGACTTTTAACTTTATATATATATATATATATATCCACTCAAATACCACATGGACTTAGAGTACTATGTTGGATAATTGGTTTAGGTTAATGGATAGTTGTTTTGGATTGTTGGTTGTCATTGATGTCAACCCTTAGTGATTGATGTCAAACCTTGAAGCAAGTCTTGTAGCAAATTCTGGTAGCCCCAACAATAGGGCCAGAGAATTAAATTTTATTTGATGTATAATGGTATGAAGGGTAGTATGTTTCCAGGAAAACTATTTTAGATGGATAGTACATGTCTTGCCATTTCCGGTGATATGTGGAATGTCACATAATTCCTCACGGTTAGAGAGTTATAGCCTTATGAAGTTAGAGAACCCCCATGAGTTATCTAGAAGGTCAAAGAAGTCAAGTTATTCTAGAAACCCCTAAAAGAAGTTGACTAGTCAAGTGGGTGAAACTAGGAATTAATCATGGGTTAAGTTGGTGCAATAAGAAAATAATTAAAAATAAGTTAGTTGCAACTAGAAGTGGATAAATTAATAGTTTTAGCAAAGTGGGTTAGAAGTGGACAAGTGGTTAGAAGTGAGTTAGCCCTAAAAGAAATAAATTGGGTTAATTTGGTTAGAAGGTAACCCTTTGAGGAAGCTACATGGAAGTATAAATAAGAGATCAAGGCTCTTCTATTAGCACCTATTGAGAAAATTTAATACATATTATTGTGCAAGGTCTATTGAAGGTACTCATTGATACATCTGAAGTTGCACAAGTCTGAGGTAGCAAGAAGGGTTAATGGCGAAAGTGTCATAGTTTCAGAAATACTGAGAAAACCCTAGTTTCTGAGATGTACGTGGGCTGCCAGTATAATAGGGTGCATACATATGCGGGATAATAGTATAATAGGGTTCATACATACACTGGATAACAATATAATAGGGTGTGTACATGAGGGTAAATCCATAAAAAATTGCGAAGATAAATATGTCAGGTCTCTAGAGTCTGAAAGCAAGCTCCTAGGAAGTTCTACAATGATCATGTACATCAGATTTATCTATTGGTTCAAAAGGTATGTCCTATTTATATGAGTAGTTGGTTTTTTTTGTGTACATGAGATATGGCTATGAGGGTTTGATATTTTCCCTAAAGAGATTATTGGTTGCGTTGGACTTTTTGTATAAGTCAAATCTATAGAAATACAGTGTTGGTATTATCAATGTTTATCATTGATACATCTTGTTAGTGTTGAGGCACATATTTTATTTCTTGGAATATGGTTAAGGGTTTTGTGGTACATGGTTGAGAGCTTGTATTTTTGAATTAGTTGATGTATTGATAGGCTACATATCAGTAAGGGTTTGGTTTATATTCCATGTGAGGTTTATTATACTTGTTCATGATTAAAATTGTATGGAACATGAATAGAGAGATATAAATACACTTGGTTAAGGAATATATAATAGGATGTATGCACATGGTACAGTTATAGATAAGACACAATGACAGGCTTCAGGTTGAGGTGGCATAGGCAGGAGAGTGTTTGAAGTTTCAGAAGAGGTGAAAACCCTAGCTTCTGAAAGTGTACGTAGGATGAAGAATAGACAAGCTATGTACATACGCGGGTTGTAGTATATATAGGTCATGTATATATGCGAGCTGCAACATAGACATGTCATGTACTTGATTGGGCTTTTGTTGGTACATGAAAGTTATAGATACATGTTCATCACAGATATTTGGTACATTTTGGTTACAAGTTGTTAGAACAGGTTGGTATAGGTTTACAGTGATATATCTTACAGTGACAATGTGACATTGGTTTCATCTTTTGACATTTATGTTTTAGGGCGACATGATGGGGAAAGGAAATGGGGCTATAGCCTCCTTCTGGTTGGTGGTGGAGAATTAGGGAGTTGGATCTTCATTCAGGTTGTATCATGAGAACTAGGTGTTTGTATCCACCTTCCGATTCTATCTGGAGAACATAGGGGATTGTAGCCTCCTTTTGGTTGTAGCCAAAGAATTGGGGAGTTGGAGCTTCCTTCTAGTTGTATCCTGAGAAACTAAGGGGTCAAAGCCTCCTTCCAGTTGGAGCTGGAGAATTTGAAGTTGGTGATTCCTTGAATGTAATTCTTAAAGAAATATAAGAAAATAATTATGTGGTTTTCTCTTGCATTGGGTTTCCATGTAAAATATTGGTGTACTGTGTATTGTGTAGATGTGTTAATTATTGTTTATGATGCACTGATGAATGTTAATGTTAATGATAGAATAATGTATTGATGATGATCATATGAACATTAATGAATAAGTTAAAGGAATATACATTGTGGTTGAAAAGGATTAATAAGTGGTATAATTGTGAATTATTGATTCACCCCCCTCTAGAGAAGAAGGATGAAAACATATGTACAAACAAAAGGATTTTATTTTTGGAGATAAATGGTAAATGGATACAAAGCACCAACCATTCCTCCAACAGACAAAAATGGAAATAAACTTGAAGAAAATAATTTGAAAGCAAAAAATGTCATCCTAAATGGTCTGGTTGATTCAATATATGTCAAAGTTATCAATTGTGACTCTGCAAAGGAGATATTGGACAAACTTTAGAATGTTTATGAAGGAGACACCAAAGTCAAGGAAAAGAAGATTCAAACTTATAGAGGCCAATTTGAACAGCTGAAGATGAAGGAAGATGAAAATATTGCAGCTTATTTTTTACGAGTTGATGAAACATTGAATGCAATTAAAGGACTGGGAGAAGAAGTTGATGAATCTATAATTGTTCAAAAATTACTGAAATCTCTTCCAATGATATTTGATCCTAATATATCAGCACTAGAAGAAAGAACAGATATGGATTCAATAAGCATGGATGAGCTACATGGAATATTCATAGCCTATGAAATGAGAATAGAAAAGGAAAATAAATTTACGAAGGAAGAAACATTCAAATCATCTAAGAAGATAAAGAAAAGTAACAAGAAACAATCAAATTCAATTCACCARCAAAAGACAAATTCATAATTTAGCTGCAGTGATGATTAAGAAGAAGATGAAGAAATRGTGAACTTCGTAAGAAATATGAAAAGGGGAACATGTAAATATAAAGGTAAGCTTCCATTGGTATGTTTTAATTGTGGTAGAATTGGTCATTTTGCAAATATGTGTCCTTATGCAAGAAATTCAAATAGTGATGAAGAGGAAGATCTCAAGGAAGAAAAGAGATATCAAAATGGATACTCGAAAAACAAAAGGAAAGTCTTGAAGAAAAATCAATATTCAAGAAAAGGCAGTTCCTCATCTGATGAAGATGATGAAACCGATAGTGATTCAGAAAAGGTACTATTCATGGCTAAGGAAAATCAAAGAGGAAACTCTGATAGTTCAGAAGAAGGTGAAGTCGATCTCAGAGAAGAATTAATTAGTGCCTTAGAAGCATGGATGATTTTAGGGGCTAAATTTCGCTCATGGGCTAATTTTCCATGGTTTTTCCAAAAATGAGATTTGTTATTTTAAAAATGATTCACCCAAATTCTATAGGATAAAATTATTTTACCTTAAAAATAGCTAAATTTTTATAAAAACTATATAAAATCCTTAGAAATTTGAAACTTTTTACAAAAAAATCACCAAACATTTATAGTTGGCATATGAAGGATAAGTAAGATTCACCAAGGTTTCTACATTTAAAAATAAATTTCCATCCTTAAAATCATCCCTCTTAGAATATATAAGGAATGAAAGAAAGAAAAACAAGTCACTCAAGAAAGAACTAAAATAAAAAGAAACTGAGAATCTCAACTCAAAAGAAGTCAAACAAATAATTACAAAGATGAAAGTTCAAGTTGAAGAAGATAGAAGAATTCAATAAACACTCAAAAGTTAGATAGCAGAGAAGGAGAATATCATTCAAAGGTTGGAAGTAGAAGTAGTCACTCTAAGAAAATATTTTCAGACAAGGAACATGTAGGAAGAAAGCACCAATACATTAGACAATATCATCAACAATCAAAAGCCATAATATGATAGGTCTAGACTAGGATACAACCAAATCTAGACTAAAAAAGGTTCAAGATCCAAGAAGAAAGAAACAAAACAAAAGAGTTATGCAGAAGTTCTCAAAGGAAGGAATCATTGTCAACACAAATTAGAAATAAATGAATACAAAAGACCCTTTGCATTCAAGCAGAAAGGAAGTTTCAATCATTGTGAAAGAGACAACTAAAGAGAAGATATTTATAAGCCAAAGTGGAATTATAGAAAGACTACACCAAAAGGAAAATAATTTACTCCCAAGTATGTAAATTTATTTTATGGTCATTTTTTTTATTGTACTAACTTTGGACATAAGGTTGCAGATTGGAGGGCTTATGAAAGAAATAATCATGCAATAAATTCTTATGTGGCCTCGCAAAATATTGAATGTTACAAATGCCATAACTATGGACACACAACTCAAAATTGTAGAAGCATGATAAGGACTCCCATGAAATAAAATGTTGATGTGGGACACAAGAAGGTCTGGAAAAGAAATGAAAAGAAAGAGGAACAAGTGAATGAAGAACAGGTCCAAGGAATCGTACTTTCAGGATTTGCAGCAGCACAAGATCATGATGAATTTATAGGAAAAGAGGAAAGTGTTGTAACTCAATTAGAAGACGAAGAATATGTCAAAACTTGGGATGATGAAAGAATTCAGGAAGAGGATGAAAATTAATATGTACTCACAGTTGTTATGAGGAAAATATCTCTATGGCTAGGGTAAACCACAACAGACGAAAAAAACTATAGAAATCAACTCTATCCCAAAAGCATGCTATATAAACCAATATGCAAGAGAGATAAGAAAGAGGCCTACCTCGTCTAGATGTTCGATGAAATCCACCATTGAGAACTTGAACCCAAAGCTATATACCTGCAACTAGTTCTCAACAAACAAGAAACACAAGCATATGGTGATAATATAAAAGGTTAGCGCATTAGATAGCATAATCCATTAATATACATAAAAAGTAAGCCCATGGATAATAACTCATCTATTTGCAAGATATCAATTGTACAGGAAAGGAGTATTTCTATTAATAAATGATCAACAGAAGCAAAAATATTATAGACTTCCCTGTCGACACGGTTTGGAACCGAGAAACTAAGTTCCTTCCAGTTGGGCCTCCACCACTTCAATCCTCCACCAAAGGAAATATCATAAGAGAGAAACAATGAGGTTCTCAATCAATAAGGGAAGATCTTGGAGACTGAACACTGTGTTCGGACTTAAAGGAAAAAGGGATGCAGACTCAATATGAAGTAAATAATTTCTCTCGAGTAACTTTTCTCTCAAAGTTGAATTCTTTCTCCTCTTTCCACAGCTCAAAATTGGCCCATTTATAGCCTTCAAAATGGAACTAAAGGGCCGAGTCAGAATGTTTCCAGTATATGGAAGGCCAAGGATCATAGATCTCTTGTCGTGACATGGAAACCCGACATTAATTTTCATTTTATAGCACAAATCCTGATGTACGTGGGTTGTAGTGGAGCTGCCTGCATATATGCATGTTGTATAGTGTGCAAGATGCGTACATGTGGAAAAATATTTATTTTTGTCTCTGGATTTTATCAACAAGGAAGATAAGTCTGCATAGGGAAATGAAATAAGGCCCTCTATGCAAGATTGAATAGGGTGAGGCAAATCTTGCTATAACAACATACAAAGAGGAAGATTATGTTGCATCAGAGTAGGTATTGTTCTGAGTCTTTCGTCTTGGAGACTCCTAGGAAATATGAATATTAGATAGGGGGAGTCTATGCAATATTTAAGACAAATGGGTCATCATTATGGATAGTTGAGTAGCAGAGTCATAGACAATATGGACAAAGATGGATTCATAGATTGGTTCAAATAGTGGTTCAGAGATAAAGGAACATTATCATAATGGATGATAATGACACAAGAATATTTGGATATTTATTATTGAATGCTTTTCATATATGTCAGTTGATTACTCAAGTAAGAACCAATGGAAAATAACTCCAAAAAAAAAAAGGTACATGAAGACCTACTTTGATCTATATAGAAACATGCAGAGAATTCATCAAAGAAAGAGAGATTCATAAAGGAATATTAATAGCTACAAATAGGGAGAGACACCCATGAGGGGAGCTATTCCTTTAACCAGGATTGGTTATAGCAGGTACAATGTCATATCGACGGGGGGAGTTAATATTTTATCAAAGGGAGAGAGAGAGTAATTAGAGGCATGAAGATAGGGGGGGTAATCCCTAAGGAGATTTCAGTAAGGGGGAGCATCCCCAAGGAGAGATACCCTTTCCCATTGATTTCAAAGGGGGAGAGATAGAAACATTGATGAGGAGAGATGACATTGTTGACATGACTAAGTATTTCCATCAATGTTTGTGTTTCCATCAATGCCAAAGGGGGAGATTGTTGGACAATTGGTTTAGGTTGATGGACAACTGGTTTAGGTTGATGGATAGTTGGTTTGGTCGTAGGATTAAAGTTTGTTTGATGTATAATGGTATGAATGGTAGTATGTTTGCAGGTAAAACTATTCTATATGGATAGTGAATGCCATGCCATTTTCGATGATATGTGGAACGTCACGTAATTCCTCACAATTATATATTTATGTCCTTGTGAATTTAGAGAACCCCCATGAGTTTTCTAGAAGGTCAAAGAAGTCAAGTTATTCTAGAAACCCCTAAAAGAAGTTGACTAGTTAAGTGGGTGAAACTAGGATTTAATCATGGGTTAAGTTGGTGCAATAAGAAAATAATTAAAAATAAGTTAGTTGCAACTAGAAGTGGAGAAATTAATATCTGTAGCAAAGTGGGTAAGAATTGGACAAGTGGTTAGAAGTGGGTTATCCCTAAACGAAGGAAATTGGGTTAAGTTCGTTAGAAGGTAACCCCTTGAGGAAGCTACATGGAAGTATAAATAAGAGAGAAAGGCTCTCCTATTAGAACCTATTGAGAACATTGAATATATATTGTTGTGTAAGGTTTATTTTAGGTACTCATTGATGCATCTGAAGTTGTGCAAGTATGATGTAGCACGAAGGGTTGACGGTGAAATTTTCGGAGTTTCAGAAATACTGAAAAAAATACCCTAGTTTTGAGATGTATGCGGGATAATAGTATCATAGGGTGCTATAGACATGGGGTAATAGTATAATAGGGTGCGTACATGAGGGTAAAGCCATAAAAAATTTAGAATATGAAGATTTCAGGTCTCTAGAGTCTGAAAGAAAGTTCCCAAGAAGGTCTACAGTGATCAGGCACATCAGATCTATCTACTGGTTCAAAAGGTATGTCTTATTTTTATGAGTAGTTGGATTTTGTTTTCTACATGAGATATGGCTATGAGGGTTTGAGTATTTTCCCTAGATATATTATTGGTTGCATGGGAATTTATATATAAGTCATATCTACAGAAATATAGTGACGGTATAATCAATATTTATCATTGATACATCTTTTTACTGTTGAGGCACATCTTGTATTTCTTGGCATATGGTTAAGGGTTTTTGTGGTACATGGTTGAGAGCTTGTATTTATGAAGTAGTTGATGTATTCATAGGCTACATATAAGTAAGGTTTTGGTGTCTATTCCATGTGAGGATTATTATACTTGTTCATGATTATACTTGTATGGAACATGACTAGAGAGATATCGATACACTTGGTTAAGAGATATGTAAGATGAAGTATGCATATGGTACAGTTACAGATAAGACATAGTGACAGGTTTCAGGTTCAGGTGGAAGAGGCAACAGAGTGTTTGAAGTTTTAGAAGAGGTGAAAAACCTAGCTTCTGAAAGTGTACGCGGGATGAAGAATAGACAAGTTACATACATACACAGGCTGCAGTATAGACAGGTCCTTACATACGTGAGATGCAGCATAGACAGGTCGTGTACTTGATTGGGTTTTCATTGGTACAGGAAGGCTACAGATACAGGTTGATCACAGGCCTTTGGTATAGGTTGGTTACAAGTTGTCAGCACAGGTTGGTACAGGTTTACAGTGATATATCTTATAGTGATAGTGTGATAGTGGTTTCATCTTTTGACATTGATATTTTAGGGCGGCAGGATGGGGAAAGGAAATGGGGTTGTAGCCTACTTCCGGTTGGTACCGAAGAATCAGGGATTTGGAGCTTCCTTCAGTTTGTAGCCTGAGAACTAGGTGGTTGTATCCACCTTCCAGTTGTAGCTAGAGAACATATGGGGTTGTAGCCTTCTTTTGGTTATAGCCAAAGAATTGGGGAGTTGGAGCTTCCTTCAGGTTGTAGCATGAGAAACTAGGGGGTCAAATCCTCCTTCTAGTGGGAGCTAGAGAATTGGAAGTTGGTGCTTCCTTGAATGTAATTATTAAAGACATATAATAAAATCATTATGTGGATTTCTCCTGCATTGGATTTCCACGTAAAATACTAGTGTACTGTGTATTGTGTGGATGTGTTGATTATTATTTATGATGCATTGATGAATGATGATACAGTAATGTATTGATGATGATCAGATGAACATGATTGAATAAGTTAAAGGAATATACATTGTGATTGGAAATTATTAATAAGTGGTATGATTTCTCATTATTGGTTCACCCCCCCCTCCCCACCCTCTTAGAATCCAACAGACTATCTAATGTTCCTTGTAGAGGACAGTTTTCCATTCCAAACTATCTTTGATTCTAGTTCATCCAAGATATTATATTTGACAACTGTTATGGTTTAGATACTCAAAATATTGAAAAAAAAATTATATCAATTTGATCCATTTTCCTTATTGGGAAAGTTAGACTCTCCCAATGTTACTCACAAAATCTATTTATAACTTATTGGTTAGTATCATAGAGAACTTAATAATAAATATTACGAAATTCGCTTATAATTACACAATATAGAACTTAATAATAAATATTACAAAATTCACATATAATTACACAATAGGAAACCATTTTTTTACACAATAAGAAACAATATTTTAGTTAAAGATAACCTTAATGGGAATAGAAACTCCAATTTTTTTATTAGGACTCAATCAACTATTCAGACCAAGATTTGAAAACCAACATCCAAAAAAAACTCTTCTCAACACTTTAAACATAATTAAAGTATTCTAAATGCACTTAACTCTAAACCCTATTATCAATGAACTCCCATTTAAAAACTCTTATCATCACCTAAAGTTTAAAACATATATAAAATTTTCTAAGTGAGAAGTTGGTTAGGGTAATTGGTTTTTGGGTGCAATATGGGCGGGAATAGGTTTTTTGAAAACCTGCAACTATTGCATGGAAAAAATGGTGTTTGAGTCTTTTTCGTGGTGATTCTTGGAGGACCTTGGATCTTGTTTTAAGTTATTTTAGTGCCTTTGATGGGGGTATTCATTGGTGGGTTTCACATGATGGAAGAAATGGCGTTTGGAGTAAATTTGGCGATGGTTCTTGGAGGACCTTGGAATTTGTTCTAAATCTTTTTAGTGCTATCAATGGGGGTCTTCATTAGCGAGTAACCCATGTTAACCTTGTTACTATTATCACTTGGTTTTTGGAGGTATTAATGGTGGGATAAACTTGGAGGTCTCGCTAAATTTTCCATTGATTTGGACCCTCCACAACTTTATGGAGTTGACAGGGGAATTGATGGGGCTGTCACTTCT